>JAPDSC010095327.1:2951-65155 GCA_026290005.1 Latrodectus geometricus | reverse complement strand
TATATATATATATATATATATATATATATATATATATATATATATATTATATGGTAAATCGCTTACAAATTGTCATCTGTGTGTGTGAGAGAGGAGAATCGAAAAGAAGCGTCTTAATAAAACTAACAATTATAGTAACAAATTTCTTTATATGTAGGTTATGACTTCAGATTGACAATGGATTGCAGTACTTAAAATGATGAAGGTTGAAAATTAAGATTTGAACTGAAACTTTTTCACATATTTTTGAAATTAAACTATTTTTAATTGTTTTTCAAGCTTCTCTTGTATTTATACTTAAATAATAATAATAAAAAAACATGAATAACAGAAAGTTATAAAATATTTCGAATTTCTTAATGTTATATTTTTATTATATATAACTATACTAACAAATATATTGTTTAATATTAAGAAGTAACCTTTGAAAACATAAACAACTTACACAATCATATTATATTGGCGGAACAAAATTCAATCAATGGTTGCAATCTTAAAAGAAGCACCGGTATCACTCCATTAAATTCATAGTGTTTTCATGTGAGAAAGATAAAATTCAAAAAGAGGCTGCATTTTCTTCTCGTCTGAGCCAGCGTAAGAATTGTACTTTTTTTTTTTTTTCGATTTTTAGCCTTAAAATGTAAAAATTTCTAAAACATTTTGTTCAACTTCATGTGTAATCATGACAATGCAGTATTATTCCATTATACTAATTGGGTTTTCATTTGAGATATATAAAATTTAAAGAATGCTGTATTTTCTTTTTTCCTTGCGAGTAGTATTGCTCATAGACATATGTAACGGAGTACCTGGTCAGTACCTGAGGTTATGAAGTATTGCTCCATCGCGTAATACATCTGGGCATGACAGAATAACCGTGAATTACACGACTGAAAACAGAATTTCCATATTGCATTTTAGAAGAGCTCCAATGTTCAAAATTACAAAAAATGAACAAAAATAAGATTTCGTCAACAAAACATACACACACATGTATAAAACTCATGCTTTAACTGTGTTATGTAACATATCGCTTTTTCATAATATGAAAAGTCTGCATTGTTTATACGCGGATTATTAAATTTACAATATGCATGAATAATATAAAATTAAACATTTAACATTTGCTGTAGGTGATAAACTGTACTCGAATATTTAAAAAATAATTAATAGAATAGAATAAAGTATTACAGATTGTACTGGGTTGATTCAGTTAATATTTTATAACAGGTCAGTCTGCGCAAATATAGTTATATAGCAAATATAGTTTTTGAGAATTAACAAATAATTAAGAGTACTTCTTAAATATCTAGCATAAATAAATCGAAAATGTAAAAAAAGCTTTGAATGCTTTTGATTGTTTGAAAAATATGTCTCGTTCTGTAGAATATAGTCTCTTAAGATACATATGGATGGTTGTTATGCAGATCGGTCCAGCTGCTATAGCCCTTTGTTAAAAGGACGGTGGGACTTTATGCCGTCGTTACTGGAATGGTAAAACAGTCGACAGTTTTTTACTCATAAATTCATTAATTAGAATTTTAATCACTTGAAAATTTCACAGATTGATGACAAAGCTAAGAACTTTCCATCAATTAAAAAATTTTTTTAGAAATATACACAACAGTAACACTCTGTTTTGCGAGAAATGTCGGAATGAAAACCCGTCTCATCATTTTTCAATATTGCTCATGCAGAGTTAACGAAAACTCTTGAATCTTTTGAACTCTTTTGTTTCATAAAACATTTATGATCATTCATTACCCATCTTCAACAATTTTTATATCTTATTTCACCATATTTATGATTCTTACGTTTTCTTTCTTAGCCACTTATATTTCTTTTATACTCGGGTTTTAATGAAGTTCTTTAGTGCAGTGCTTGGTCATCAGGTACGCTTCTGACGAGAAAGGTCCGTAGTTCGTTGCCGGGTTGAGGCAGCACAGGATGTGTTCCTTTCTTTTCGAATTTTTGCATTGAAATATAAAAATTTCTAAAAAGTTGAATTCATCTCCATATGTAATCATGACATGCAGTACTATTCCATTAAATTCATAAGGTATTCCTCTGAGAAATAAAGAACAAATGATGCACTTTCGTTACGAGTAATGCTACTCATGCAGACTAATTAAATGTATGCGGGATTTCACATGATTCTGTAGAGTATTAATCATCACGTTTGCTATATGTTCTTAAGGTCCCGGTACCAACTCAGGCAGAACCAGCATAGAGACCGTTCTTGTCGATTTTATGCTTTAAAATATTTAGAATTAAAATTTCTAAAAAATTTTTCAACTTCATATGTAATTATATGATATACAATACTATTTCATTAAATTAACAGGGTGTTCATGTGAAAAAAGAAAACTCAAAGAATATGCTCCACTTTGTACTTTCCATGCGAGTAATATTGCTCATACGAATTTGAACTTGTTGTAATGAGGTTCCGGAGTGTAGTGGCCAACAAATTCGCTTCAGAAACAAAAGGTGCTATGTTCGATACCGGGTGGACCAGCATACAATGTCATTTCCCTTTTAACTTTTACATCAACATATAAAAATTTCAAAAAATTTTTTGTTGAACTCCATGTGTAGTTATCAAATGAAGTAATATTCCATTAAATAAATAGGGTTTTCATAGGAAAAATAAAATTTCATAGAATGTGCGCCACTTTCTTCTTCTTCTTTCCTTGCCAGGAATATTGCTCAATTTTACTAACGGCTTGTTCAGTTGCTTAATAAACGGGTTGTTGTTGTTTTCATCAGTGTTGTTATCATCATATTTTTATCACATGCAGCATTATTCCATTAAATTAATAAGGTTTTTTTTTTAAATCTAAGAAACGAATTTGCATGGTTTCAGTATTGTTGTTGTCATCGCATGCGCTTCTCACGAGAAATGTTCCCGGTTTGATCCCCAGAATAGAGCGTTATTTTTTTATTTCAATTTTCACAATGCAAAAATTTCTAACAAATTTTGTTGAATTTCATGTGTAATAATAAAATGTATTATTATTACATTAAATTAATTGGCTCTTCATCTGAAAATTAAAAACTCAAAGAACATGCTGCACTTTCTATTTTCCTTATGAGTAATATTGCTCATTTTTAGTAAAAGTACTAAACGAGTTGCTGTGTTGTTTTCTGGTGAATTAGGTACAACGTTTACTTCACAGGAGCGATATTTCCTGTTCGATCTCGGGTAGAACCAGCATACAATGTTATTTCCCCTTTAACTTTCACATCCTCGTATAAAAATTTCTAGCAAATTTCATTAAACTCCATTTATAACTATCACATCCACATTATTATTCTATTAAATTAAAAGAGTTCTCGCTCGCGTCTGAAAAATAAAAATTCAAACTATTTGCTGCAATTTCTTCTTTATTAGCGGGTAACATTGCTCATTTTTAATAAACGAATTTACACTGCTTTTGTGTTGTTCCGAAGTGTTGTTGTCTTCACGTTCATTTTGCAAGAGTTCATTCCCGGTTCGATCCCGGGCTGGATCATAATAGAACATTTTTTTTTTCAATGTTTACATTAACAAGTAAAAATTTCTAGCCAATTTTGTTTAACTCCATGTGAAATTGTTATATGCAGTATTATTCCATTAAATTAATAGGGATTTTATCTGAAATATAAAATGTCAAAGAATATGCTCGACTTTTTTCTTTCCTTGCGAGAAATATTGCTCAATTGTAGTAAACGGGTTGTTCTGTTATAAATAAACGGGTTGCTGTGGTTTTCAAAAATGTTGTTATTATCAGCATTCGCTTTACACGAGAAATGTTCCTGGTTCAATCCTGGTCGGGACAAGCACAGAACATTTTTTCCTTTAACTTGATAAAATGTATGTTAAATTTTGTTCAACTCCATATGTAATTGTCAAATGCAATATTATTCCATTAAATTAATAATGTTTTCACCTGAAAAAAAAGGATATATATAACTTTCTTCTTTCCTAACGAGTAATAGGGCTCCTATTTAGTAAAAGAATTAAAACGGATAGTCGTAGTTCGTAGTGTTGAGGTTAACACATTCGCTTCACTCGAACAGTCAACGGCTCGTTGTCATATAGAGCATCGTATGAATTGTTCTTTTCTTTTCGCTTTTTAGCATTAAATTGAAAACATTTCTAAAATTTTTTGTTAAACTCTATATGTAATCATGACATGCAGCGTTATTCCAATAAATCAACCGTGTTTTCATTAGAGAAATATAAATCTCAAACAATGCTGCATTTTCTTTTTTCCTTGAGAAGAATATTGCTTCGGCAAAGTAAACACATTTAAACCGCTTTCCAGGAGAATGGTTCCGTAGTACAGTGGTCATGAAGCACGTTTTAAACGCCGAAGGTCCTCGTTTCGATCCCGGACGGAGGTACCGTTCTTTCGTTTCGATAATTAATTTCAAAATTATTAAAGAAAGTAATAATGCTCTTGCGGAGAGAGATTAAGTGCATTTAAAACAGGCTGTTCCGAAGTGTAGTGAACATTCTTTTCCTTCCAATTTTTACATTAGGGTATAAAAGTTTGGAATTTTTTTGGAAAAGAAAGGAATTTTGTTGAACTTCATATGAAGTTAACACATGCAGTATTATTCCATTAAATTATTTGGATTTTCTGTTGAAAAATAAAATTAAAAAAAAATATATATATATGCTGCAATTTTTCCTTTTATGCGGTTAATATTGCTGTTTTTTTAGTAAACGAATTTAAACGGGTTATTTTTTTGGTTCTTTGGTATTATTTGTCGTCACGTTCGCTTCACATAAAAAATGTTCCCTTGTGGGATCAGGAGAGAACATTCTTTTGCTTTCAATTTTTACATTAATGTATAAAAATTTCTAAGAAATTTTGTTAAATTTCATGCGTAATTTCCATTATATGCATAGGGTTTTCATCTGAAAAATAATGCTCCACTTTTTCTTTCCTTGCGAGAAATATTGGTCATTTTTAGTAAGCAAATTTAAACGGTTGTTGTTTTGTTCTGTAGTGTATTTGTCGTCACGTTCACTTCACACCAGAAATTTTTCCGGTTCGATCTCGGGCGGGATCAGTATAGAACGTTATTTTACTCTAAGTTTTCTTATTAAATTATGAAAATTTCTAAATAATTTTGTTGAACTCTATGTGTACTAATTCATTATTATTCAATAAGTTAATATGGCTTTTATCTGAAAAATAAGAGGCTCAAAGTATTTGCTGTACTTTCCTCTTTCTTTGTGAGTTATATTGCTTATTACTTTAAGTCAAAATGACAGAGTGTTTTTTTTATATTCAAACCTCTTTTTTATCTTCAGATTTTAAATTTAAACTTAACTTTAGCTACTCATTTGATTAACTAAAGAAAGTAAGAAAACGTCAATAAAGTATAACTTTCTTCATGGAAATGAAATTCGAAACTTAGTTGAGTTGTTTTGATACAGCATCATCAAATTATGACGACGCAACTAACTCTCCATTTTAATTTAGTATTTTTTTACTCCAAAATCAGAGTCGTGTTTAGTAAGTTTAGTGTGTTTGGTGGTTTTATTTTTCGTCCAGACCTCGAAGATTCCATGATGTCGTCAGCAGAGGCATTAGGAGTCGTCTTATCAGCCTCAGGAACGCGAAGTAGATCAACTGACTGATCAGAAATATTAGAATTATCTCTTAACTTATCAGATGGGGTAGTCACTATTCCTGTCTCATCAGAAGAGATAGCAGACTGCAGATTGTATTACTAATAAAAACATTCTCTGCAGACGATGTATTATTATTAAATCATTACATTTAAACCTCAAACAGAAAGCTTTTTCATCTCTACTTGAGATCAATTCTAATATACTTGCTAAAGGCCAGAGTAAGCGATTTTTATAAGGGTTTTTTGTAAGCACAATTTCTCCAACGGTAAAGGAACAGGATGGTTCTTTATGTTTTTTCCTTCTATAATAAACCGAAATATTCATTCTAGAATTTACTCCATAGATCTTTTTAGAAGCGTTGATCAAAATTTCACTCGTTTTTGAAAATTAGCAAAATGATTCAAGTATAAGTCAGTGATGATAAGTCTAGTTATTCAGCAAAATCATTGCAGGTGTAATCGCCATTAAATCTTTGGAATTCTCTGAAATGTAAGTCAATGGGCGAAAGTTAATAATGGACACACAGTCTTATAAAACGACTAATTTTGTCGTATAAAGAAGTAATTCTTTATACGACAAAATTGCATTGCCTAATGAGCACTTTAGAATATCTTCAATGACTGAGATAAGCCTCTCAAACCATCCTCCCCACCATGTTTCTGTGAGTGGGATTAATTACCATTTTATACGCTGAATTTCATTTTCATATTCTATCATCTCCCAATCCAGACCTTTGTATATATTGACTGTACCTCTAAAGTCAGTACCATTTTCTGTATATACTGTCTTATGTCTTCCTCTTCGTGCTCAAAATGAAAGAAAATTCTCCTCTTCTAAATGAAAGAAGAAAGTTCTTTGTTGACTACAAGCTCCAAGTGCTCTGCTCAGAAGACTGCACAGGCATATAAAACAATCCAAGGCTTTTCACCATTTCGAAAAAAGATCAATACCTTATACCTCAAATACATTAATACCTCCGACCCGGCCACTGGTTCAATAGCAGCTAGTTTTGCTCTGTAACTTCGATAACTCACTCATTTTTGATAGTTTTTCGGCATTTTAGAATCCAAAACTTCTCTTCTATAATTAAAAGCATATGTAAATATCAGCGTGACAATTTTTATTAGGCAAATATTCGATTAACTTAACAATTAAGGTAAAGTTTTCTGAAAGGATGAGAGGTGATAAAAAACAAAAACTTAAACGCTGAGTGATTCTAGTCTTAACAATAAATCCTTCATCATACCTAAATACACTAACTACTGGAATACATAATTTGCAAAAGGAAATTATTTTATATTTATATTGCACGTACCTTTTCAGCATTTCTAATTTCAGAGCACGAAATATTTCTCGAAAAACTGTTTTTAGCAACACTTGAGACACAATTATCATGAAACCTCTTAATACATGCAATCAACTTGATAATAGAATGGTAATTCGAAGCCTTATGTGAATACCAGAGATCATCCTCATTGTTTACATTAATGTAGCATAATTTAACTTAACTCTTTTCAGCATCAATCGCTTTTACTGATCAATTTATCGCAGCTGTTGGCCAGTTATTAGGGTATTCAAGTAACCACGCGCAGCCTTCAAACCATTTTGAATCCAACAGACATTTTGCAGAGCAGCCACGAGAAAGAATATCTGCCGGATTCATGTTACCTGGAAAGTATCACCAATTTTCAGACGCGAAGTAATTTCGCTTTCTCTATTCGCAAAAGAGAACGACCACTCCGCTTAATATTTTATCTAATAGAAAGCAGCTATTGAATCCATTCAAAAGGTAATGGTCAAATCAGGTATGTCCAATGCCGTTTAAATAGTTATAGCCAATCTGACTCCCGCCCAAGCCAAGAGCTCTAATCTAGGTATTGTAACAGATTTGATTGGTGCAACTATAGACTTTGTTCTAAGAACATACAATATAATTTCAAATGGTGTTTAAAAATAATTATTAAAAAAAAAAAAGGTACGCTTGTGATGCAGAATGAGCTTAACGATATCTTTGAATTTCTAAGCCTTCTAATTAAAAGAATCATTGAATCATTTATTGAAATGTTCTGGAGTTAAATAATTATCCCAGAATAATTTTATTTTCCAGGATTCTCCCATTAGATTGCTATGTAAGTCCTGTTAAAATGCGTAAAGGGCCAAAAATTTTATGAATGACAGATAACACCATTCATTTAGTAACTCAATTTTATCTAATCTGCTCTTTATCTATGAGACACCTAAGAGTATCGGGGTCTAAGTTCCATACAACTTCTAATGAATTTGTACCACTTACATATTTTGTAATGCATTCCCATAAACATTGCTTTGCCATCAGATTAAAACATCCATTTGCATAATTTTCTCAGATTCAGAAATAACTCGTTGCATTACATGAGTACGGAAAACTCTATTAATTTTAACAATTATATGCTAAGTAATTACTAGCAGTTTTATTCCTTTAAATCAATTGTATTTTAATCAAAGAAATATTAATATATGCTGAATTTTTTTATTTCAAGTAATATTGCTCCTGTAGAGAAAGTAAATTTAAACTGTAATTTAAATATTATATAATATAATTATATAATTTATTTATTTATATATTATATAAATTACATTTATACAATAATAATTGTAATTTATATATTATATAAAATACATTTATATAATAAAAAGCAATATATTTCCGCACTACAGTGGTTACCACGTTTGCTTTACCCCAGAACAGCCCTCGGTTCGAATCGGTGTGGAAGCAGTATTGTTAAGCTTCTTTTCCGTTTTATTTATTAAACTGGGTTTTAAAAAATACAATTCGATTCTATTTATAATCAATCATTGCTTGTAGTATTATTCCATTAAAATAATATTTTCATCCAGAAAATATAAAAGTAACAATGAATGCTGCATTTTTCTTTTCTTGAGATTTATATTATTTGTTCAGAGTAAATTAATTAAAAAAAATTTTTTATGGTTCCGTAGTGTAATGGGTGTAACATTGGTTTTACAAGCCAAAGGTAACCGGTTTGTTACCGGGAGGTACCAGTGTTGGTTAACCTTTTATAACATTCATTACACTGAATTCAATGTTTTCAAAAATAAAATTTGACTTCATTTGTAACCATTACTTGTATTATTACATTAAATTAGTAGTATTTTGATCAATGAAATTTAAAATTATCAATTGCAACATTTTTTTATGATTATGTTTTTGCATTGTAAGAGAATTTAACTAGTTATCGCATGATTCTGCAGTGTAGTGGTTATCACGTTCTCTTTACAAGCTAAAGTTCTTCGGTTTGATATCGCGCGAAATTAGTATTGGTACTCTTATTTTCTTATCTATTTTTTGTATAGAATTTTAAAAACTATGATTCACGGCATTTCTAATCTTTTCTTGCAGTATTATTTCATTAAATTAATAGCACTTGTATAAAAAATATAATATCAATGAAAGCTGTTATTCCATTTCTTGCAAGTAATATTGCTCCTGCAAAATAAAGACATAACCGGTCATTCAGCGTTTCGTCGTGTAGTGATTAATTACGTTCGTTTTTACACGCGAAATGTCCCTGATTCCAGGGTGGGTAGAATTAGTATTGATACCTTTTCTTTCCATTGTAATCATTGCAGTGAATTTTAAAAAATACGATTTGTCTCTATTTTTAATCTTTAAATGCAGTAATATTCCATTAAATTAACAGTATTTTCATGAAAACAATTTTAAAATTAACATGGGAATGCTGTACTTTTCTTTTCTTGCTATTAATATTGATCCTGCAGATTAAATAAATTTAACCTGTTAATTTATTCGTCAGTCGCGTAGTAGTTATCACGTTTGCGAAAGATACCCGGTTTTTTCTCGGATGGAACGAGTATTGGTACTTTTTTTTTTCTTCCTATTTGTTGCATTAAATTTTAAAAAATATGATTAGCCTACTTTTTTTCTATTTACTTGCAGTATTATTTAATTAAGAGTAATTTCATCAAAAAAATATAATATAAATGTATGCTGCATTATCTTTTCTTGCTAGTAATATTGCTTCTGTATTGTAAATAAATTTAACCGATTAATCTGTGTTTCTGTAGTGAAATTTTCACGTTTACTTTACACGCATAAGGTTCAAAGTTTGTTCTCGGGTGGAACCATTATTAGAACCTTCCACTTCCGTCCTTTATTTTACATTGAATTTAAAAAATACAATTCATCTCCATTTCAATCGTTACTTGCAGTATTATTCCATTAAATAAAAATATGATTTCCTTCAAAGAAATATAAATCAATGAATGCTGGATTTTTTTCGATTATTGAGAAAAATATTTTTTTCGCATAGCAAATAAATTTAACTATTTCTTCTGTGATTCCGTAGTTTAATGGTTCAAACGTTTGCTATTATTTGCGAAAGTTCCCTGATTCAACACCGAATGGAATATTTGATGTCTTTCCTATCAATCCTAACTGTTGAATTACGTTTTAAAAATCAATCCTAACTGTTGAATTACGTTTTAATTTGATGTCTTTCCTATCAATCCTAACTGTTGAATTACGTTTACGTTGCAATTAGTCTCTAATTTTATCATTATTTTATTCCATTAAATTAATAGAACTTCCATCTCATAATTAAAAAATTATCAATGTTTTTCTTTTTTTGCTAGTAATACGTAATACCAGCAGAGTAAATAAGTTTTATTACTTAATTTGTGGTTCCATAGTGTCTTGGTTATGACGCCGGTTCTCCATGCAAAAGGTTGCCGGTTCGTTCCCAAGTAAAACCAATATTAGTACCCTTTCCTTAGTTTTTTATTTGATACATTGAATCTTAAATTCTAAAAACTACGATTCGACTTCATCTAACCATTAATCGCAGTACTATTCCATTAAACTAATAGTATTTTGATCAAAAAAATATAATATAAATAAATGTTGCTTTTTTTTTTTTTTTTTTCTTGCTAGTAATATTGCTCTTACAGAGTAAAAAGTTTAACGAAGTTTACCTGCGGTTCCGTAATGCAGTGTTTATCAGGTTAGTTTGTTTGGTTGGGTTTTGTGGCACAAGGTCCAAAGAGGACAAGCTGCGCCAAAAATTGAGTTTTAAATAAAATTGACTGATTTTAGGCAAAACCCAAGCACAATATTAAAAATTTAAAACACAAAAATTATTGTATATAATAGTTTTAAAATCGAAATAAGTATAAGTATAAAATTCATAAAATTTAAATGAATTTAAGGAAACCAATTTCCCTTAAAAAGGAAAAAAGGTTTTGGTGGGGAGACTCCCCCACTAAATCATACATGGTTAAAAGGTCAGTGGTAAAATATTTAAAACGGTAAAGGTAAAAATATGGACATGGAATTAAAATATGAGAGACAGTATATGGTACATCACACGTTTCACACCATGGATTTAATTCATTTAGAAACAAATGTCTGTGTGTGAAACGTGTGTGTCCGATACGAAGGCGAGTCAATCTGACATCTGCTCTTCGTAACGGTAAAATTGATGATGGAATGAGGTATGGAAAGATGGCACGCAGTTTGTTTCCGACCTGCATACTCCATGACTCCTGCCAAAGAGAATTAACAAATATTTTTACAACCCTTCTCACGTCGAAAAGAGGGACAGATGAATAAAGTACGAACGATGCAGCTTTAGCAGCTGCATCTGCCTTTTCATTTCCCTCTAGACCTACATGACCTGGGACCTAACAGAAAATGATGTCATAACCCTTGCCAGCAAGGGAATCCAATGCTCCGAAAATCTTGGACACAACAGGATGACAATAATTGGAATTTTTCAACGCTTCTAATACACTCAAACTGTCAGTATACACGCAGATTTTATTAAATTGCTCTGTATTCACTAGCTGAAGAGCTTGAAAAATAGCGGTAGCTTCAGCTGTAAAGATGGAGCAGGACGTATGAAGGCTGTAACCATAACTGGCATTAGAATGGAATATGCCACAGCCAACATGTCCTGCTGTTTTGGAACCATCCGTGAATACAGGCGTGTATGATAAATACTGACAGCGATGTGATAGAAAAAGCTGTTGAAAAATAGTTGAGGTTGTGTCCGATTTTCTAAACTGAGCGAATGGATTAATAATGTTAATCTGTGGATCATACCAGGGTGGATGTGAATGTAAGTCCGTTTTAATAAAACGGACATCATGCAGGTCTGTTAAATACAGTTGAGATTTAGTTCGACTGAGAAAGGGTTGGATGCTATATGGTCGAGCATCATATAATCTCTTTAAGGAAGGAGTATATACCAAGGATCGTAAAGGATGGTAAATGTTAGACATAACTTTAGCGTAGTAATTGAGAGACAGCTGCATTCGTCTCAGGTCTAAAGGCAATTGCTGACAAATCGCATAAAGACTCTGGACGGGTGATGTGCGGAATGCGCCCGAACAAATTCTCAAAGCAGAGTGATGCACAGTGTCCAGTCTGCGTAAGACAGAAGACCTAGCAGATCCATACACAACACATCCGTAGTCAATACGAGATAAAATTAGTGCTTGATAGACTCGAAGGAGTGACAAGCGATCAGCACCCCAAGTAGTATAAGATAATACCTTGAGGATATTAAGCGATCGCTCGCACTTCCTCCGCAAATATAAAACATGCGGAAGAAAGGTCAACTTTCGGTCGAATGTCACACCAAGAAATTTAATCTCGTTGACCACGGGTATTGTAGTGTTGTTCAGATGAATAACAGGATCGCTGTGAAGACTGGTCTTCTTGCAAAAATGGACACAGCAGCTCTTACTAGGAGATAGTTTGAAGCCATTCTCTGCACACCATGCAGCTATTTTATTAACAGATGTTTGTAGTTGTCTCTCAATTAAACGCATGTTCGATCCTTGGCAAGATACTTGCAGGTCGTCTACATACATAGTGCCATAAACTGAAGGTGAAAGAAGATGTAGAATGCGACTAATGTAAAGGTTAAAAATTGTGACACTTAAAATAGAGCCTTGGGGTACACCCTCGGCTTGAATAAAAGCATTGGATGTAAATGTTCCAATACGAATTTTAAAAGTGCGGGAGCGTATAAAGTTTTGTAGGAATATCGGGAGATTACCCCTAAAGCCAAAATCATATAATGAACGGAGAATTCCATATCGCCACCTACGGTCGTATGCCTTCTCGATGTCGAAGAAGATGGAAACCAGATGGTTTCTCCGCACAAAAGTGTTGCGGATTTGGGTTTCCAAGTGTGTAATGTTATCAAGAGTGGATCTTCCTTTACGGAATCCACTCTGATTAACATGTATACATTTATTTTCTTCTAAGACATGTACGAGACGGGCGTTGAGCATACGTTCGAGAGTCTTACAAAGGCAACTCGTCAGAGCTATTGGTCGATAATTTGATGGTTCTGAAGGATCCTTACCAGGTTTAAGGACCGGAATTACTGTTGCTTCAATCCAAATTGATGGAAATGCATTTTCAGTCCAGATCCTATTGAACAAATACAATAAGTTCAATAGGGAGTCTGGAGTTAAATGTTGAAGCATAAGGTAGCTAATTCCATCAGGTCCTGGACTGGTATTATTGGCCTGCTGTAATGCTCGCTTCAATTCCAACATCCGAAATTCGCAGTTATAAGGCAAAGCTTGTCTATGGTTGAAAAGAATTGGCATTTGCTCAGCTCGACTTTTAGTCCTTAAAAACGAAGGACTATAATTGTCAGAGCTTGAGACACTAGCAAATGTTTCACCAAAGACATTAGCAATGTCAATAGGAGTAGAGTATATAGCAGCTCCGGTTTTCAATACGGGAATGGAGAATTCCGAGTAGATACCATTGGCTGCTTTCACTTTTCTCCATAACTGCTTACTAGATGTGGAAGATGTTATTGAAGAAATATAGCAAGACCAGGATTCCTTCTGACTTCGTCGACGAACTCTGCGAGCTAAAGCTTTTGCTCTCTTAAAGGCAATAAGATTCTCCGTTGAGGGGTACCTCCGGAAAAGCCCCCATAACTTCCTTTGTTTTTTATATGTTTGTTGGCATTCATTGTTCCACCATGGTTTGCAACGCCTTTTTGGTGTAGAAGAACTTTTAGGTATTGCTGTATCAGCTGCACTTATAAGTTTTCAGTGAATTTTGTACGGCTTTATCAATATTCTCGATCGTTACCATTTTATTATCAACGACTGCCAATTGTGTAAATAACGTCCAATCTGCCCGACTGTACACGTAAGTAAGTAAGCGATGTCGCACACTACTACCTCCAGTCTGGGAGATGACGAGTGGGAAATGATCGCTATTATGCAGATCATTCACAACTTTTAGATTTAACAACGGCAGAAGTGACGGTGAACAAATGGCGAGATCGAGAGAATGAAATGTCCTTGTGGGTGTGTGGAAGTATGTTTCCTCGTCGGTGTTCATCAGACAGAGGCTATTATCAGAAATAAAACACTCAATCTGACAACCGCGAGAATTGGTATCATCACTTCCCCACAAAGTATTATTGCCATTAAAGTCACCGAGTAACAAATATGGTGAAGGCAGCTGATCAACTAATGTATCAAGTTCTTCTTGGCGGATGACATCATGTGGTGGTAAATACAAGCTACAGACTGTAATCAAACATGTTGTATGAATTCTGACAGCTACAGCCTGTAGAGTAGTATTGATTGGATGGACAGTGCTGGGGAAGTCATTAGATGTTAATATGCAAACACCTCCAGACACTGCACCATCGTCACCACAGTCTTTTCGAAAGCATTGAAACCCACGCATAGTGATGTTATTTGTAGACTTCAGGAAGGTTTCCTGAAGTGCTATGCATGCGGGGTTATAAGCTGATATAATAGACTTGATGTCATCAAGATGTGAACGCAAACCATGACACTTCCAACAAACAAAGGAAGTTTTTATTTAAATTGAAAAGCTCCTCCCCCGGAGCTGGAAGGCGAGTCTTCTATCATTTCCTCGAGCGATAAATTATCGTCGGAGGGATGAAGAGAGACAGCATCAGCTTCCAGGGATGATGTGGCTCTACGGGTGGATAAGGAGGACTTTCGTGGACCCTCCTTTGCAGATTTTAATTTTGAGGCTTTTACGCCTCGAGATTTAGCCAGAGAAGCTTTTCTAAATAACGTGGATGTTGATTTTGGCCTTTCATTTGATGATTGGGGAAATCTCATTATAGGAAGTGGCAGGGTATCCGTTTGAGTACTAGAACTTTTGGTGACTTTTTTTGCTACGGCTGCATAACTCACTCCAGGCTGTGGCGTACGAGAGGCGACTATTTTCCTAGCCTCAGGATATGAACAATTGTTTTTGACTTTTATTGTGGTGATTTCTTTTTCTATAGCCCATTGAGGACAACTTCGAGAATAGGAGGGATGTTCACCTTTACAGTTTACACAAACCTCCTTATCTGTGCAGGTCGAATTATCGTGGCCAACTACCGCGCAGCGAGCGCAGGTAAGTTTGCCTCTGCAAGCATTTCTCGAGTGGTGTCCAAAACGCTGGCATTGGAAACATCTCAAGGGATTTGGAATATATTGTCTGACGGGTAGATTCAAGTAGGCGACTTTGATTTTGTCAGGAAGGTCTGGGGTCGCAAAGGTCAGAATGAGATGTTTAGTGTCAATGAACTGCCCATCTCTTCTGACTCTAATGCGCTCAACTCCGCAGACCTTCTGACTTTTCAGATTATCAAGAATCTCCTCCGTCGACGTATTTAACAAATCCCTTGCTGAAATCACACCACGTGAAAAGTTCAAATTTCCATGAGGCAGGACTGTCACCTCTATATTTGCCATCAATGTCATATCTGATATTTTAGCTGCCTGAGTAGAGTTTGCAACCTCTATCAATAAGTCACCAGAACGTATTTTCCGAATACCACTGACTTCTCCTACAAAACCCGAAATTCCTTTTTGTATAAGAAAAGGGGATACTTTTTCAAAAGAACCCACTTTTCTTTTAACAATAAAATATTTACATGTTGAATCATTTAATAGATGCTCCCGTGGGAGAAAAGATAATTTTCTGTTTTCCATAATATAATTTAAAATTTCGGGACTTGACCGCACCACCCACCACCGAGTCCAACAAGGGGATGCAGACCAGCTGCACCAGTGCTAGCCAAGTCCTATACGCTCACAGTACATCCCTGTGATGGCCTCCACCCTTAACGAATCATCCAGCAGATGTACCGATCGCTTGATCCATAAAGCCGATTGATGTGTTGAGGACCACAACACACCTCCCGTTTACCTGAAGCAGAGGCTAAAGTAATGTGTTGGTCTCTGGGGGCCTCAATTACCAGGACCCTCCTTTCCAGGGACATGGGTCTCCACGCACGGCAAACACGTGGGTGATTTAGTCCCCAAGAGTAGCTAATAGCAACAGAGCGGCAACAGCTGCTCAAGGGGAGCCCTCAACCTCGAAAGAGGCAACCACAATGAGGGAGAAAAGGAAGAAAAAGCAGAAGAGAGAAGAGAAGAAAAGAAAGAATAGGAAAGATCACTGGGGTACCTCGGGATTGTGACATCCGTGTTTACTTAAAGAAAGTAAACCCCCTGAGGGGTTTTATCTATTGGTAAAAAATTTGATCAGACCGGCTTAAAAAGAAATAGTTACCTTGTAGTTATATTTGCCTTTAAGGATAAAATATATATTAGCATCTTAATAAATTTATGAATTACTTTTGTAAACTATAATTTTATTTGTCTGTTGAATAAGTTTTCAAATTCCACTTTCATTAAAAAAGTTTCAGTTTAGTTTTTGTAATAATAATGCTATTACAAAGGAAAGTTGGTGTAAGTGTAAAATTCTGTCGACCAGAAATGTTGACGTGAATGACGACAAATCGTTTTTCATTGTCCCTCAGTACGTACATTATCCTCTTCTAAAAGTTAAGGAAACAACCGGTTTTATGCGCCTAATTTGCAAATGTATGAATGTAGAATCACTGAATTACGATGCCATGTGCACAAAACAGGTATCCATTGATTGCAAAATCGGATTTTACATAAGAAAAATAAATACGTTTTTAAAGGTAAAAATTTATTATTGGAAAAAAGAATAATCACGGTTATGTGGTAAAGTATCATAGAAACATAACAAAAAGGAATTTTAATTGGGAATATGCCCACCGCTAGCCCGAATGTATTATCGCCATTAACTTTCAGTGCTGTCAATTAAGTTATCGATTGCTGAAATGAGAAGTGAAGACTAGACGCAGATTAATTGGTTTTCCAGCTCTCCTGCAGACCTTGGAGAAGAACTTAAAGCAGCAACCTGTCTATCAATCCCACAGATTCAGTAGAGGAAATAGACCTGGCCATTCCATTTGTTCCACGCCAAGACGCTCAATAATTGCAGCTCTATCAGTTAGTGCTTATCATCCATCAGAATGAAATCATTGCCAATTGCACTAATGTATGACCAAACATATGGATCAAGAATCTCATCCCGATATCTCACAACAGTCATACTTTCTCTCTCGAACAATTGCAGGGCAATGTGATCATAGACTGAGATAGATCCCTGTCCAAATCATTATTCTACCACCGAGGGAACTGTCTTTCCATTGCGTTATATTGATGGAATATCTGGTGCTTTGTTCTCCAGATCAACACACCTTTTGAATCGCTCTCCCCAGTGAATCCGAACTCATCTGTAAAAAATGTATCGTGGTCTGGTCTTGGAAACGTGTTTTCATGTCCAAGATAAGCGGACTTTTCTCTGTCGTCCGGTGAGGACGCTTTAGCACCGTACTAGCTGATATTCTTCTCCCTTATGTTACAGAAGGCTCTGCAACAAATTGCGGCACACGTTTTTCTTTCGGGCCGAAAGAGCTATGAAACGGACCACTGCAGGTAATGTAGCTCGTAGTCCGCCTGAAACATGTGTTATAGAAACAGAAACTTAGGTTTGATAATAATTTCAGGGATGATGGATTACACTGCGATACACAGCAGCATCAGCCTGTGACATCCCCATTTCAATTCATCCGACCGCCCGCCACTTTAAGAAATCGGGCCAACGGCTTAACTCAGACATTGTGGTATCAAATTGATTATTGTCAAAGAATCTGCTATCAAAAGTTACATGCGTAATTACGAAATCCTGATATTTGCATATTTTTATCTCTCATGTATATATACTTATTCTATTCTATATAAAAAAAGTATTTGCATAAATTTTATATTAAATTTATACAAATACTTTTTTTATATAGTTTAACATTTTTTATATATAGTTAAGTTTTCTTTTATCATTTATTTAAACTATAAATTTTATTGTTGGTATCATTTTTTATTTCTATGAAAAACATATTGTTCTTTAATTTCTGGAGACCAAAGTATTTAATGAGATCGAAAGCAAAAACTTAATAGTAAAATGTTAAAATGATAAAGTTGTTAAATGTTTCAGAATTTAAGATTGAAAATGTTAGTGACAATTTATTTGCTAAATGTTAAATTTATTTTTTATATTACCAACAAAATAACGCAATTTAAATGGAAAACCTACAAATATCTAAAAAGTATAATATGCTGTTAGCCACAAAAATAATTGAATTCAATTCTGTTGTAAGTAAGTTCTAAATGTTAATCAGTTTGTGTGGTATATAAGCAAAGAAATAACTAGAACTGAACACTTTTACTTTAAAAAATAATTTATCAAAGTAATAATAAATGTTTTTGATACTTTTCAATTCTTAGCAAACATCATATCTTTTGAATACATTTTTTTCTCTCCCAATCAGCGAAATTTTTTCACGTGTTCTGGAGAAATAATAAAATTCGAATTTAAGTAAATTCAAATATTTTACCATGTCTCATTCTAAAATGAAAATACAATCAACTTTGTTTATTGCTTGCCTTATGAACAATATTCACTGCAAAGAAAAAAATACGCCAAGGTGAAAAGACAATTGTGTTGCCTTTATTTAACAATAAACGACCATCCGAACAAAAAATAGATCTTGTTGAAGGTGACAGATCGATTCCGTTCGCAAATCTATCCCATGTCGCATGAACATAAATTATAGGTCAATCCTTTAGTAGACCGCAGTTTAATCCGAACTTCTTAGTAAATTCATTAGATTTAATAAACGTCCTATACGTAAAAGTATATTATTGAAATATTTATTTTTGCTACGTGGGTTTGTAATTTACTTGCAAGGGAAAGGTTTGGGTAAAATATTTTAATTAAATTTTTAACTAAAAATAGTGTTTAGTTCAAAAAAATTTACTAATATTTATATTCCATTTCTTGCTGAATCAATCAATCTTATGATTTCCTTTATCAACGTTCACATTTATTAAAAATAATAATATTTTTTATAGTAAAATTCCTATTATCCATGGAAATAGGTATTGTGATAAATTGCGCACAAGCGCCAATTTAGCAAAATATCCACAAAACGGGAGACAAAATGAACAAATCAACAACAAATATATGCATTTATGTTGATTTGTTCCTTTTCTTTATGAGCAATTTTAAAAACTCAATAGCTCTGACATAAACACACTTATTATTTGAGGAATAAATATATTATTCATTTCTTACAACTTAGTGACTTTCATTTCTTTAGACCTGTTTTCCTGTTGCTTTGTATGAAATACACACATACACACACACACACACATATATATATATATATATATATATATATATATATATATTCTAGCGCATAATTCGCAAAACGGATAAATAACTAGCGGATAATCGAACTAGCGTACTCCCCTGATTTAAATCCCATGGAACATGTGTGGGATGCTTTGGGAAGACGCATTGTGGCACGATTACATCCCCCAGGGAACACGCAGCAACTGAAACACATAGAGAAAGGAGTAGGGGAGAGGAAATTTCCCCCTTTCGATGAAGTATCAACTGTAACCGTGCGGCCATCTTAGTTAGAGAAGAAAAGCGCTTATTTTGTATTCTATAACATAAGTGATGAATTTATTTCTTAATTTTTGATATTTAAGCTGTATTATTTTCTTCATCTGTATTAAGCTGTATTATTTTCTTCATCTTTTAAGCTGTATTATTTACTTGATTTGAAGTTATTCTTTGCTATACTTATCGAAATGTTGGTGCATGCGCAAATCGTACTATTACTGCGCATGCGTAGTTTAGGAATCACTCGACGCGTTCTTCCCTACTAGCATTTGAAACTCCAACCAAGATGGCGATAATATCTTCAATCGGACCTAATGCATTTGATAGGATATGCCTCCTCCACTACTCCTAGCTCTATGCTGAAACAGGTGTTGATTGAGGAATGGGCACTCTTACCGCAAGAGCTGCTGGACAATCTGGTGCTAAGTACGGGGAGACGGTGCGAAGCAACCACAGCAGTAAGGGGAAGGCATATCCCATATTAAGGAACATCTGTTTATTATTGTTCTTCTTTGACAGATGATCTACTGCAGGGATACTGTGAGTTCAATAAAGCCTATTTTTGTTTGATTCCATACCGTATGAATTGTATTCATTTTTGTGCAACTATGCTTTCGTCATCCTTTAAGTACAAAATGATGTGTCTCTTGTCTGAATTTCATGTCCCTCAGATGATTTCTCGCGGAGTTATGGCAGAAAAACCACCTGTTGCTTACGTTTTGCACGCCAGTGTATTTTAATTGCATGAAACACTATTAAAGGCAAAGAATAATATTTAAAGTATCGGAATCCATAGATTCGAAAAAAAATTAAAAGTTATAAATCCTAAATTTTCTTCCTTGAAACTTGTATGATGGAAATCAATATGATGGAATATTATTTAACAATTGTGCGAATAAAGACATGCATTACGTATAGCGTGTATACAGAATCTCCAAATTGTGGAAGAAAACATTCGTAGATGATTTGAATGTATGCCTCAAAGAGTCTCACAATTCGTATATTCTAACACTAATTGCGCGTAAAGAAAACTACGTAACATGACTACATAGTTCTCACAGAAACGGATGATGAGCAGTTTTCGTGCATATTTAGAGCTACATTTCTCTCGAAATAAATGGGGAAGTTGAGACAGTGCTGATTAAATCATTCTTGCAAGACGATTTGTTTAGATACTATTTCACACACAAGGGTAATTCCACTGGGACATTCGGTTTGATGTAGATACCGAATCACACTATAAGCATCCTAGCCCGATTTTAGACAAGAACCTAGAAACTTAAAATGGCTAGAACTTCAAACATTCAATTCTCAGTTCGTTATTATTGCGACAGTAAATGCTTAGTATGATGTAAATTCGATATATTAAAAATTCTAAAGTATTTAAATTATATCAATTGAAATGCAAATACGAGAATTCGTTTATCAACTGTTCCGAGAAAATAACTCCAAAAAGTGCTTTACTCTTACAACATGCATAAAACGAAACACAAGCCTGGAAAACGATTTCAGCAATTATAGCTTTACACAGAAAACAACCACAATCACCGTATATTTGGTTATATTTTCACTTCCTTGCGCATTAAAATATCGATATTCACACGACAATCAAAGGAAGTTGTGCGTTTCATTGCTACGCATGAAAAAATGACTGTAAACCAATCTTTATAAAAGCGATCTTTAGCAAACAGTTTTAAAACAAATTTATGCTAAATGAATGTAAATTAAGAATATTGTTTTAAAAATTATTTATATTTTCAGCAACTATTTTTGCTCACAATTTATCTGAAAATGTTTTCGGCCTTATTTGGTAAACTAAGAATTCCAAAGAAGACGCCAGAAATTCGTAAATCCGGAAACGTTTCAGGATTCGAGAGACTTTTGAACAACATTCTCTATAATGGATTACAATATAAATTTATTCTAAATAGTAGAAAAGTTAAATTCTATTTGATGTATGTAGTTCTATTTGGGAATTCATAATTTGTTTGGATGTTAGTATAAATTTATGCTATTTAAGTTAAATGTAAAATAATACAAAAAAAAAAAAATTTAAACAAGTAATATGGTACAACATCGTAGTTTTCAAAGAATTATCTTTTTGGTGAATTTGAAATTTCCACTCAAGATATTGGGAATAAGAAAATTCAGCAAAAAAACCTTTAATAAACATTCAACTTTGCCAATTGATAAAAATGTCAAGTGATATTATTTAGAACGAAACTTTATAGAATGCTTTTATGTTGTTTTTTAAATACAGTAATTATTTTTTTCATGGCCTTAATTAATACATTATGTAAATAGCTTGCTTAGTTAATATTATTTTTCATAGCAAATATATTAATGTGTTGATTAGTGTGATGCGAGGCTTAAAAAGTATTTAGAAACAGTAAAACAAGGCATTAATAAACTGCTTTTTAACTCTCTCAGTTATTTTGAAATCAATAAATATTCCAGACACAAAAGCTAATGTCTCAAAATTTTATGTCGTCAAAGGTAAAATCTGAAAAATAAATCTTTCCTTAAATAATAATTAAAAAAAAACGAAAAGTAAAATTAAGAGTTACTATACACACACATTTTTAAAACAAAATAAATATATTTCAATTTTAAGCTTTTTTGGGCAACGTAAGGAATAATATTACTGAACAAATTGATTTTCTTCATTAATGACTATAAATAATTAAAAATTACTGAATTTTAAGGATTCGAGTAAAGTCTGGATCTCTACTTCACCTATTTTTAATAATGTCATTGAAAATATTTACCACAAATATTTCTATAGTAAAACTACTTTTTAAGAATTCACCATTGTTTTTAAAATTTTCAATAGTTTACCAGGAAAAAGTCAATCCAAAATTCAAATTTTATAAAGATTTTTCAAAAAGAAAAATATAGTAAGAAAAATAATAAAATATATATATATATATAAATACAGCATATAATCTATTTTACGTCACAAGTAAAGCACTTCATCATTCATTTTGAAGAAACTTATGTTGGAAAAACACATATGAAAGATGAATAAACAACTCTTCCATATGTATTTATTCTCAACTTAATCTCCCTTTAAATGAAAGACTTTTAATATATAATAGAGGGCACATAAGCGGAATTAAATATATCACACGCGCATTTTGTATAAAGAAATTTAGTATCTAATTGAGAGCTCATAATAGATTTTGAGTTGTGTGTGTCACATGTAAAAATCTAAATCTAATCTAAATACAGCAAAACCGACGAATGAAATATATTCATTCTCATCATAAAATAAATTAATGAGACTTAATTGAAAATATTCATCACTTTTTGCGAAAATGAAAAAGCTTTCATTTTTTTTGACTACATACTGATTTATTCATAGTGCATTATATTTCCAAACCCAAAAATATTTTTTCTTTTATTAAGATACTTTAATTAATAGTTCCTTATCCAAATAAAGACTTAACCTTCAAAAATGTCCACCACATATATTTACACCTACTCGAATGCTCGCCCCGCTCCCAAATCCATTGAACAATATCTAATGCCCATGTTTACATTTACTTTCAATAATTGGAAATCAGAAATCAACACATTAAATTATAGGGTTGGCCAAGAAAACAATTACTGATCATTAATTATTCAACTTCAACAGGTTTAAAAACTCCGCAAAATGATTATTCCAAAATGTTCGCTCATAGCAAGAAAAACCTAATCAAAATATAAAAAGTAATAAATAATAAAATGCAAATTAGAAAAAATAAAAAGACGTAAAAACGCGACAGGCCAACACACCCAATGCAAATGATCTCTCGGTCAAACATGCATCCTGTTTTATTGTGTGTGAATCTGTCATTTTCCCCGTCCTTTCTTTTTTATCTACAGATAACAAATGTCAAAATATTTCAATAATTCTAAAATATTTTGAAGTTTTCAACGTTAAACTATGCTCTAACAATGTTTTACAAACTTCCTTATGTCTTAAGCGAGCACATTAAATCTATTTATTAAAGATTTTCATAAGATAGGTATACAATATCCATCTTATAAACATAAAAGTTGTTAAAATAAAGACATACGAAAATAACTGTAGTTTCATAACTAATTATTTGCAGGCAACAAAAATCGTGTTTGATTCTACAACTACTGTTACTACTAGTTTAATGACTACTATTTTATACAATAAAAATTATTTAACTTTACATACTTACATTAATGAAAATTATTCTTCAAATGAGACATAAAAAAAGAACTCTAAGAATAATTTTGTTCTCATGAACGGTAATTATAACATTCCTGAGGAATATTTCAAATATATTTTTGTAATGATTTTTGATTAAAGTATAAGCAGACACAAAAATAACAAAAAGAATTAAATCAATAAATATTTGTAAAACCCTAATCAAATTGAACAGAGTTATATTCCAATATTTTCAGACATAGACTTAGAAAATATTGTCTAGAATTTTACTTTTATCCAAACTGTTCTTTTCATTTAGGTCAGTGATGATCTTTTTCAAATCTGTAATTTTTAACTGAAAAGTTCTCAAAT
Source organism: Latrodectus geometricus (assembly GCA_026290005.1). Lineage (NCBI taxonomy): Eukaryota > Metazoa > Arthropoda > Arachnida > Araneae > Theridiidae > Latrodectus > Latrodectus geometricus. The sequence goes on along the minus strand of JAPDSC010095327.1, from coordinate 41,113 downwards.
GATCTAGTGAAACTCAGCACCAATTTAAAATAAATTTTTGTATTTGAATCAGTAAAATCCAACCTTTATGAATATGTGAATTAATCCAAAATATCTAATTCCTGATTGTTTGGCAAGTATTTTAGTTACAAATATATAGAGAATTAATTATTAACTATTTACTAACTCCACACATTTAACATTCTTCTTGAATATGCTACTAGACCTTTGCTTTTCACTAAAATGCAAAATTCTTTGAAATTGTTTTATATTTTCAGAAAAACCTTTGTATGTTGGTATTTTAATGCATAAAATAATACTGTTTCTAGAAACACCAAGCTGTTTTAAGGTCTTCTAATAGGGATATGAATACCACATGATATACAAACTTTACCTTCTGAAAAATAACTTAAAATATAAATTCGTTACAATTTTTTCTTTAGTTTCACTGACTGTAATGATACAAATAAAATTTTCATAATCTTAAAAATTTAACTTCATCATTACATTATTGAATTTTTCTGAAGGAAAGTATTTGGGTGAATAAGAAAATTTCACTATACAAGAGTACTAGTTGTTATGTAAGTACATAAATAAAGAGCAAGGATTTGCAACCTTAAACATTTAAAGTGAAAGAGTACAAAGAACAAAAAATCCACATTTTTCTCAGTCATAATTTATTACATATAAAAATTCATTCTCCTAAATTAGCTAAACATTTACACAAATGTTGTGCTTTTAAGGCAAACACAACACTCAGTTTGAATGAAGACATATAATTTTATCTTCTTCACATATATAGGGCAAGCATTAAAAAAGATGCACAAAATTTGTTCAACTGAACAATTCAGTTTACTATGAGTAATTTCATGCACAATTCCCTTTTACATTAGGCACTTCTGTAAGACACGTCAAAAATGTAATTTATCTTTCAAGAACATAATTTAAAAACAAAAAGTATTTAGTGATCCAATATGGATCAATATTTACAAAAATTCTACAAACACAATAAATTGTTCAATACAATTATTAAACTTAAAACAATGTTATTATTACAATTTTAATACAAATTAAATAAGAAATTATTTAATTTCACAGAAAAAATAATACATTTGTAGTTTATTTTAAATTTTAAAAAATATGCATGAAACCTATATCTGTAAAACTGCTGGTACAATTAATGTATCATTTCCATAACTTCTGCATGACATTCAATAAACTTAATTTTAATAAAAATATGAATAAATTATATTAATATTAGGTTCTACATAGATTTTGCTGTATTGTAATATATATGAAACATACATTATAAAGTAAAAATATTTAACTTTTTAATAGACCTAGTTGATTTTCAGATATTTTAATACGCGTTTGTAAATTTTATTGTGTTTGTGTAAGGGTCAGTTAAAATTTTATAACTATTGCAAATTTAATTACAAATACCTTTTAGAGAACATTTTTATCTTAGATTTTTATGATAAAAAATATTTAACAAAATAATTTTTAAAAAACTTTGCAAAAAAAGATATGCCAGCTTTCAATAAAACTGGAATAAATCTTATAAGAGCAATAATATAAATATATAATAAACATACATAAGTAATTGAATAAAATTGTAATTTTTTAAAAATATCTATTAGAAAAGCTAGTTTGTTTCTCGACAACCATTTTTTACACGCAGAGGTTAATAAATCAAGACCTACAGTTTCAAGTGGTTTCTGAACCACTAAAAATATCTATACTTGATGTGGCAATTAGGCTAACAAAGTGTTGAACTGAAGGAAAAGCACAAACTATTGGGTTGCTATATAGTTATTAAACTATATATAGATTTTACTATTGAATATGGTTGAATCCATGTTATACTACTTAAAAGTTTTAAAATATTATAATTTTTGAAACTTAAAAGGGTGGCCTTTTAAAATTTAAAAACCAGTAGATATTTTTATAAAAATAACAGAAATTTAAATAAATTTATAGTAGGAGAATAAAATTATCATTGTTCTGTTAATTATAACCGACACTTAATAATTATATGTTGTTGTGTCAAAATGTATTAAAAAAATTTTGTACATATTATTACCACAAAACTACAAAAACATTCATTAATTTAATGATATTATTAAATGACATTCAAAATGTATTGTAATACATTTATCTCATTTTTTAAAATTTAAGAAGTTAAATAAATAATATTCAATTACAAATGTATCAGTTAATAGAACAAAACAATTATATCTAAAAAAAGAATTTATATTGTACTATGTTAAAAGGCAGTGGTAAGTTTTAACTGGTGTTCCATTATTCAATTAAAGAATAATAACTCAGAAAAATTCAAAAAGTTTTAATTTAACTTATTAATATATTACTTAAAATATAAATTAAAAAATTCTGCAATTTTAATTATTCATTAGAAGATTATTTAATACATGTTAATAACTTTTTTATAAAGTTAGGAAAATAATTCAAACAAAGGAACAAAATATTCAACAATTTACTTTTTTGAAGACTAAATGTTCATCTGTATCTCAATTGAATTCAAGTATATCAATTAAATTTATATGATAAACAAAGTACAATTAAATTCATGCTATTTATTGTTACTTATTGAAAGTTTTATGTAAGGTAAGAAAACTTTTGGCATCTTTTAATCACTATAAATACTTTATCAGAGCATAAAAACTTTAGTTTTCAAAAAGTTACAGAAATAGATAATCTGTTATCTTATTTTTAACATACATACAACTGACACTACACATGTATCACTGAAATAAAACTAGTTTCATTAAAATGGCGACATTTGTTAATACTTCAGGTAGGCACATATCTAAAATCACAATTCTAAGCATTAAAATGTTTTGTGGTGATAAAATTAAGTACCCATTAAAACGTACATGATAGAAAAACCATATTTTTAAAGCAATAGTGAAGTGGATAAATTAAGAATAAAAATCTGTTATCACCAATTCTCATTTTACAGTCTTATAAAACAATACACAAACTTACACTTCAGAAACTATGCTACATATATACATTATATATATACAAAAGTAACACACATGACTAATATTCAGTAACATAAATTGGTGAGCTATTTCCCTTGCTGATCTATCTGTCTATCTGTCAGCCAGCTGACCAACCAAATTACAAAAATTTTGCACGAAATAAACATGCATACCTCTCACTTATTGAAAACAATTGTAACTGATTTTGTGAACAGCAGACAAATTCTTATCACAAAACAAATTGAATTAAATTTTCCTACAAAACCAGAATAAATTTAACATAGGCATTCATTAGCTAGTATACTTAAAAATATATATATGCTATAGAAATCAGTGGCAATGACAGCTTGCTTATTAATAAATACTGTGCATTCTTATGCAATTTAAAATCTATTCTTGAAAACTCTGAGATTGGCTGGCTGTAATTTTTTTTTTTTTTTTTTTTTTTTTGATAATGAATATTTACAGCCAGCAGATCTCAGGATATGATAAATTAAAAATGAATAAATTTATTTTATTTTATTAACTTATATATTAATTTTATTAACTTTAATACTTCTTAACTTGTGTTGATTTGAAGAGGGGAAAAAATGAATATATTATACAGAAAATCGTATTTTTTTTATAATTTAATAAAGTAGGATTATACATTCTATTTTTTTAGTTTATTTTGAAAATTAAAAATTTTCTATAGTTTTAATTAAAATCATAAAAAAAATGAATCACAAATTTTTTATACAAAAAAAAAATAATATACAGAAAAGCATAATTTTTTTATAAATTTAATAAAAGATTGATAGCAATTCCTAATTTTTATTTTACTCCAAAAATTAAAAGTATTTTATAGCTTAAATTAATATGGATATCAAACATAACAAAATTTAAACTAATTCAATTTTTTAACACAAGAAAAGTCAGCATAATTTTAAATATATATCTGATTACCTTTTTACAATAATGACATAAAATTTTCTTAACCAATGATACTTTTTATAGAGAAAAAATTCCAAATTAGGGCTTATTATATTAATCATAAGAAAGTATTTTCAATCATTAAAAAATTTCTATAAAACTTTGACATAATAAGAGGTTAAATCTCATATTTTCAATAATCTGCAAAAAAATATTTATTAATTTTTAAAATATAAGTTGAAATATGATACCTAATTACATATTCTATAAATCAGCAAGCACTAATTTTCCAGGAATTTGATTAATATTTATCAATATGAAAAAATAATCAAAAGTGAATAAACACACAACTGTAATGGTTATTGAACTCTTTTCAATCTGTCTGAAAATATTTTATATTAAATGAAGACAAAATGATGAAGATTAAATAAACATATACACAAAAAATTAAATGTTTACAATAGGACAAAGTACATTAGACATTAAGATTAAAAACATTATTTAGTGTTTCTATTTTGCCTACAGAAATAAACACATTTTATTAATATAAACACTTAATATCTTAATTGTTATCTAATTTGATTGAAAAAATCTTACAAAACATAAAATTTTAAAATATCTGTGAAGTAAAGCAATTATTTCTATTTTTATACTATTAATTTAAGACAAAAAATAAAACAATTATATTACCAAATAACTTAATTGAAATTATTTAATTATTAACCTTAGCATTCTAACAACTGAGCCAAATACATTTACAGACAGAAGGAAATACATATAATGTTCCCAATCTGGCAGTGATACCAGCAATAAGAAATAACTATATATAATAGTTATTACGTATGTAACACTGTACTACTAGAATTTAATTATCTAGTAACAGTTACTTTTTACGTCACTATCTTTACATGCCTGGTAAAACTTCATTAAATTTAGGCAAATTGGAAATTTTGACTAAAGAATTTTAATTATTTTACTTCATGAATTCAATTTTATGTCTTAATTTATGCCTTGAAAAATATTAATTCAAAATGAAACAAGATTTTATGATATAAGTATACTGTGAATCTTATATTTCATAAGCTGCTATCCAAATTTATAACTAAAACAATAAAAATATCAGGAATTCCAATTTTTGAATATATTAATTGAATTCTTTATACTTACATAATTTAATGACCAAACTATAAAAAAATCAGACTTCATTTTTCTCAGAAAAAATTATTTAACATTTTTTACATAATGATATATTTTCCATCCTATTTTTATGTTAGCATAACATTTTCACAAATGGGAGAAGAGAAATACAATATTTTTAAATTATCATCAAATAATTAAAATACAGTTTCTAGTGGTTCAATGAGTTAATTTTAAGTACATAAAAATAGATAGCATATCAGTTTTCATAAATAAAGATACATTTATATTTATTATGTATATAAATTTTTTTGAATATTTTTATTTTTATCTTATTAGTGTAGAAGGTATAATTAAATACATATACAATAATAAATAAACCTGAATACATTTCATATTAATTCTAAAATTTTTATTGAATGCAGTAAAATTAAGAATATATGTAGAGATAACAACTTAATAAAGTGATACATATTTTCGCATTTTATATGAATAAACAATATTATTTAATGATTGAAATAACATCTATATCATTCCTTGTTATCTAGATAATGAACACTATAAATTTTGCATGTGTATAAAAATAGACTTTAAATGTTATGTTTCACACTCATTCAATATAAATTATCCTTATATAATGATAGTATGTCTTATTACACTTTGCTTTGAAAATTTAAATATTGTCACAAAGTTTGGAAATTAATGTAATTCTGTAACATAAAACAAATTACTTTTTAAAAAAATTCAAACAAGAAAATAAATGTTTCTTATATTTCTCTCAGATGACAGTGTAAACTTGATTGCAAAGAGGTAACATATTTTAGTTACAAGCACAAAAATGAACTGCTGAAAATGTATTTCACCAAAACTAAGCAATTAATAAATTTAAAAATCGACGCAACTCTAATTTTCCTCACGAAAATGTAAATTTAAAAGTGTGGGTAAATTTAAAAGGGTAAATTTTAAAATTTGGAACGTTAAACTTCAAATTTAAAACACATAGTCTAAAAGAGCAATTCATAATTTATAAGAAACAAAAATCTTAAATTTGTAACAATTATAAAGAGACAATAAAACATAAATGTGAATAATTTAGCACATAATATGACAATTTACAAGACAAATCACTAAGTCAAATTAGATGAGAAGAAAAACACAACATTAATCATATAATTGTAAACTTTCTATGAGTAAAGAATTATTACACAAACAATGAAAGCAATGTAAAAAGATTTGATAATATCATTATATCACATAGCTTAAATGCATTTTAAAAATCTATACCTTGTACACAATGGCAGTGTTAGTAATAGATCACATGCCGCTGAAGTCATAAAAGCATATGAAATCACTTTTAAAACACATCAAAGCTAACCATAGTTACCTGCATTCTGTTCACAGCTCACAGGTGCTAAATCCAAATGTTGGGGGAGAAAAAAAAATCGCACCAAATTCTTTTTAAACATTTCCACATACAAGCATAATTTTGCACATAATGTACAAATCAAATCATGTCACAGAATTTCCAATTTGAGGTAATTTACTATGAGAATTTAGAGTTGCACTCATGTCATCACCTATAGTCGTAACAACTGTTCTTGCTTTCGTGCCCCCAATGGTATTCATTTTAGCTATAATACTGGTTCGGGTGGATCCATTTTGAAACATTAAAGTTTTGGATCCTGAATCTATAATAGTATTATCAGGAGCTTTTGGCAGGCGACGCCGTAGCCAGGCATGGCGAAGTGCTGCTGGTGGTGTAAGTCGCAAAGCAGGATCCCATTCCAAGCATCCTTTTAAAAAGTCAATAAACAGTTCATCATCACAATTTTTAAGAGCTGCTGACCAGTCACGACTGCCTGGAGGGCCACGCATCTTACCTCGACGGGATCGGCCTCCATTTAAAACTACTGTGCCATCTGGAAGAGTTGTTGAAGTGCAGTACCGAGGATGACCTTTGGAACTAACAAAAGTTTTAGATCGTTTTGATTGATCCAAAACTTTTTGAGGTGGCATACCAATTAATTCCACAATGCAAGCCAGTTGATCTGCTTCATCTTCACCAGGTAAGAGGGGATAACCAGTAAGGAGTTCAGCCAGGATACAACCTAAGCTCCACATATCAATGGCAGTCCCATACTTGCCACCAAGAATGACTTCCGGAGCACGGTAGAAACGTGACTGAATGTAGGAATACACACGCTGGTTTTCAAAACAGCTGGATCCAAAATCAATGACTTTGATGCCACTACGGCCAGGCTGCTTCAACAACACATTCTCAGGTTTTAGATCACAATGAATGACTCTATTGCGGTAAAGAACATCTAAGCACTGCAATAGAGAATGTGCAAATTTTCTCACTAATTGTATGTTGAAGCCTTGAAATTTATTCTTTTTGATCAGCTCATAAAGATTAATACTGAGCAACTCAAAAGTGATACACATGTGATTTCGGAATGTGAAGTGCTCCAGCATATGGACAATGTTCATAGTGTTATCCTTATCCTGTTTGCGTAAGTGGTCCAGGATGCGGATCTCTTCCTGAGCTTGCCTGTGGAACCGCTTCTCATTTCTCACAATTTTCAGAGCGACACTTTCGTGATTCTTGTGATCATAGGCTTTAACTACTTGCCCGAAACTACCTTTGCCGATCACTTTAATCATCTCGTAGCGATACGCGATATGGTCGTGGGGAGTATGCATATAGGAACCTTGCTCATCGTCGTATCCGTTATTGTTTGGGGCCCCGGAAACACCTAATCGTTTTTTAGCATTGGCCCCGATGAAATATACTTGCGCGTACTGAAAAATTTCATGTTGTTCGTAAGGAGTTAACTTATGCATGTAAAGTTTCATCACCTGTTGCGGTGACGCACCCGAGCTCTTCAATGGGGGCTTGGAAGAGTTCTTATTGCTGATCTGATCGGTGCTGCCGTTGGAGTTGGGTCGCACGTCGGGTAGCGCTGAGTTATCCGTTCCGCCATTTTGAAACACCCGGGATGCTTGTTTATATCGCGAAATCGAATCATTTTTCTCTGAAATCAAAGTACCGCTGTTTTTACTAGATATTTGAGGTAAGAATGGCTCATTGCTGGGCGATATGGAGGATCCGTTGGTGATGAGGGATTTCGTCCGCGATAATGGCATAACTAACTTGCACTCCTCTAACTATGGTTCAGTCGACATCAAATATCCAAATAATAGTAGCTAGTCGATGAATTTTTCAATTTCAAACTCTTAATATTCCTATTGTCAATGTTGCACACGACTATTGATGACATCTGCAGCCCTTCTATTGATGTGAATTATCCAAACACAAACAACTCGTAATCCACACTCTAACAAGCGTTACTTTTCACTCCAGTTCATTTCGTACGAACAATCGGGTCGCTGCTCTCAGAGGCAACTGACTGTTGCTAAGCTGCGTTGTTACCCTCATCTACGTCAACGGCGCGTCATATGTCGGCAGCCAATGAACGTTCAGGCTATTTGCAGCCTTTCTATCAGAAAAGTGGTCTAATCAGCTGATCGTAGATTTTGCACGCGTTAATAACCCCACACACTTATAAATGCTAGTCTCGATCGAAATTCGGTAGTATATACACACACATTTGATCTCAACTTATTACATTTTGTTTACCTCATTTATATTACATATTACATATCTCAACATATTACATTTGGTGGAATAATGCTATATAATTATTTACTGATAAAGACAATTAGGTAAAAAATAACAAATAAACTATTATACATACATAACTAAATCGAGAAAAAAGGAGTATTTATTAGAAATTAATTTTATTCTTTTAAGTCATTTTTGTATGTAAAATGAAAATAATTTATTCCTTTTCCTTTCATTATTTACTCAATTTAAAAATTACTTATCAAGTACCGCAAATTACAAACTCAGCTTTTTTTTTTTTTTTTGATCAAATTAATATTAATCCCTCTCATTTATATAAGAAAATCTAGCCAATTCTTGAGAAAAAATTTTGCTTTTAAAGTTCTTAATATGTATTGAATTTTAAATTGATATCAATATAATATTTTACTGATACGATTCCATTTTTTCATGAGCTCGGTTTCCAAACATATTACTACTTATTATGCAATTTTACCAATTTGTAAATACCTTTTCTTGTTAAAATTTAAAAAATTTAACTGCGAATTCAATATTAATTTAAATTTTGAAACCATTTTAAAATTTAAATTGATATTGAAACCATTATTGTTTTAAGATAATTTCTTTTTTTTTTTTTTTGTCTCTTGGTATTGTTTTCACTTTTAATCGTTATTTGGTTTTATTGTTATTTTTTGTAATAATTTTATGATAATAAAATTAATTTAAAAAAGGGAAAAATAAAAGGTTTTAACAAATTACAGAGGGAATTAGGAAAAGTAAATGTAACGGTTTAAAAACATCATTTCAGAAACATTTTTTTATCAATTTTTATTTTGGTTTAACTTACTTTTATTAATACGTTTTTCAAATTTATATTTTATTCACTGTGTATACAAATTATTAAAAAATAGAACGATGCAAAATTCAATAATCTATAAATGTAATTTTGAGAAATTACTTTCTTATCATATATTATAATATAATAAAATTAAAAATCTCCAAATAAAAGTTATTGGTTTTAGTAATACTATACATTATAATAGTAATACTATTTATAATTTAATACTATTTATAATTAATGTGTATAATTAATGTAATATAATTTGTGAATATTTATATTATTATTGATAGGTTCATCACATCATATATTGTGATATAATTACAGATACATGTATATATATTACCGTGTAGTAAAAGTATACACTTGACTTTCAGCAAAATATTTCAGCTATAAATTATATAATTCATTGTTATAGAATTTTACAATAAGATTTTTTCGTATTAAATTTCCACCTTTTATTAATAATACTATAGAGTTTTTAAGCTTTAATTGAACTTTTCGGACTTTAATTATTCATTAAAAACATTTATTGGAAAACTTAACAGACCCAGATGAGTTTAGTTATCAAAAAATAATATAAACTAAGCGGCTATGTCCAGAGTGTATTCATAATGTGAAAATGAATGTTCTTCTGTCTGAACAAAGAAACATTAATGACTGAAATAAAATTAAAAATAAAGTTGATGAAAGAAACCAGTTCATAAAACTCTCTACCTACATGGATCATACAAGACTTCGCCCCACGCTTCCGAAAGAAAACTCGATTTCTTTGGTGGTCGTGGGTTCGGCATTTTGAACTTTTAATTTCACATTTATTTCTCCTCCCCCCCTTTACAAGAGGAAGAAACTTTTAGATTTTAAATTTCATAAAACTATAATTGAATTTTCGAAAACATTTTATTTCTTTTATTTGTATTCCATAACAATTCTTTTAATGTTCCTATTAGCCTGCGAGTGCAAAGTAATTTACATATCAGATAACAATTTATGTAACCTAACTCTTTTACGAACATAATGCTAATCAATAAAAATTATGCGCATTAAATAACCCGATTTACTTTTTTCAGCAAATAACTTCAGAATTTCTTCTTCAATTTTACACTTGATCGAACAAGCTTGAAAATGGATTATTTTTTTTTTTTTTTTATTATTTTCCTTTGAATGAAAATTTGTTTTCTTCTTTTTATCGCTTGGTACTGCAACTTCCGAGAGTTGTTCTTTCAGTCATTCATTTGTAATATTTTTATGGCAACAAGTATGCTTTCCAGAATTTGACTTCCTATAAAGAGAAAGAAAGTCGAGCTTCCGTGAACAGCTTCGCAAAATCAGCAGCATCTGAATCTTCGCGAATGATTTTGGACACATGCCCGCGAATTTTCTCCTTGAAGTTTTTTTCTTCCTGTAGATAAATTCCAATTAGAAAAAGTAATGACCTTTTGAAAATTCCTTTTTGTGTTCATGTGTACCTTTTTTCTTTTCTTTTTGCAAAATTTTCGTAGATATTTTTTAGCATTTAGACAAAAACTACAACTATATTTCAAAACGCTTAATTTTTACTACCAGATTTTAGAACACAAATAATAAGAACAACGTTTTATTAAAAAATCTTGTAGAGCAATATAAAATTAGAACACAATCTTCTAAGTGAATTCATTTTACTTTATTTGCTGAGGCTTTTCCTGTTATTTGTATTGACCAATTCTTAAAAACAGATAAATACCTGTAATTTCGGTTCATAATCAATTGACAAATTTAATATAAATCTTCAAAATACTTTTCTAAATACGTTACTGTAACATTTTACAAAGAAATTAACAATTCAATTGAAAAATATAGAAAGTTAGGCATTAAAATTATGCATTAAAATTGTGTAAATAATAGGTTGTTTTGACGAACAATAAATTAAGATGGCAGTTATACAAATTTTCCATGCAAAAAATAAAATTAGTCATTTAATAAACATATTCTTCGAAATTGATCAACATTTTAATAAAGTGCATAATACTCATAATTTAACAACTATTTACAGAAATAATGAATATTATAAAAATATCTACGTAAAAGGTTTTAATTTATTAAAATGCCAATTAATAAATATTATCACTAGCATTATGATTTAAATTTAATATACACATGCAGTTTTTTAAAAATAATAAATTGATTAGATTTTTTATCTGCTTGTTTACATATATTGTTCAGAAGATCAATTTATTTCTTTTTTTCCGAATTTCGCTTTCGGTCCGAGACCTGATTAAGGCCTGTCATCACGGTGGGGATAAGAATCTAGAACTGGGTTAGAACCTACTTGAATAACAGAGAAGACAATATTCATCAAAGTTCTTGAATAACAATTTTCTCTCTTCGCTTTTATGAACATAGTAAATCAGTTCATATTAGGGTCAAGGATGAACGTCTTTTAATAAGGCAGTTTAGAAGATGCGATTATGGCTCGATTCCCTGATTAATTAATATCGTTTTCTTGGAGACTAAACATTATTTATGCCTTCAGCAACCAGCTGCAAACAGCTATATCGAGATGATAATCATTGTCAAGCCTTGTGTTCTCTTGTAAAGGAAGACAAATAAATTAGGTTGTTAAGCGCAATTCAAATCTTGACTTCTACTTTATTTATATCACTATTCCTTTAGACATGTCTGCAAAGATTTATAGAAAATACTAGTTAGAGAGGAGAAGTAGTTATTCATGACTTCATATTCATGTTCATACTTCGAATTTTAGTAATTTTTAATTTTCTAAAATTCAAAGACCAGAAGTACCTTTAAAAAATCGAATCTAACTTAAAATTAATATTCTATGATCCATGAGTAAAATTTCAAAGAGCAAAATATCAATTAAATTTTGATTTAATTCCAATGCAAAATTCAAAACAAATTTCAATAGACAAGGGGTATATTTCTTGCAAAAACAGTAAAAAATGACCATGAAGTTCCACATTTAGTAGCATATGTTATCAACAGGAACGCCGCATTCTTTATTTGTGCGGTATCTATAATATATTCTTTATAGTGAAGATTTCAAATTTACTTTAGTATAATTGTTTTACAGTTAATTACAACAGATATATTGATTATACTTTTTATTGTTGTTCTTTATCTTAACGATTGACATTATATCATGTAGGGGCATCTATCGACGGTATTTCTAACTGTCAGAAATATTTTACTATTTCGGCACTTTTTATTAAAAAGAAATAAACACTTACATAAACTTTTGATGTACTTTTGATGAACTTTTGACATGTTTGAAACTTCTATTGTCAGAGCAAATGAAAATATTGGTGATAAAATATAAGTCACAATCAAAATCTTTTATATTTTGTTAAAAAAAAAATTCCAATAAAATAAATATTTTTATTAAATAATATTTTATTAGAAAAAAATGTTATATTTTGAATGATTATGTGGAAAGAAAATTAAAACGATCAAGTAAACGTTCTACTTTTTTGCACAACATAATTGAATTCTTCTTTTAAATCACAATGAATTTTGCTTTATAAATGAACTGAAAACCAGTAATTAACTATTTCCCTATTTAGATTTGGTTTGGTTTGTTTGTCGTTTAACGGTCACTTCTTGCATACGAGGGCTAATCAGACCGGGACCTACAGTTTAAAATGGATTCCAAACCACTACAAACACCTAAACCAAATGTAGGCTTCAAACACACGAGTAGTTGAACCTAAGACAAGAGAGCTAACCCTTCAGATGCCAGCTCGGCCTGCCTATTTAGGAAAGAATTTTTTAGAATTAAAAAATCAGAGATTTATAAAAATAAATTATAATTTAAATAAAGGACGCTAAAACTTTTTACATCAAAATCCTAACTGTTATAAAAGTTCTTTAATATCATAAAACAAATTTTTCTAAAAAAGTAAAATAATTTTCTAATAGAAAGTTTACTTTTAAGTAAATCATTTTGAATGCAAAATAAGAAATTGCTTAGATTATTAATCAATTTTGTTAAAAAAAGTTAATCTCAATCAAGCTCACAACTATGCAAACAAAATGAATGGCACAGTTTTGCATATATTTTCATAGGCGGTAGTATCCAGTTGCACAGAGAGAACGTAATGTTTTTCAAAATTAAACGCGAAACATTAAAAACGCACCATTATACGCGACAGGGCATTCGAAACTCTTGTCAGTTACTGTGTGAAAGGTCGAAAATTTCACTTTGACAATTTATCGGGAATTCTATCAGTTAGAAAATTGCAAAATGAATTTTACAAAAGAATATAAATGAAGTGCATGGACTTTTGTTGTAATTTTATTCCCTCGCTTATAGTCTAATAAATAAATTATCATGATGAATATGCTTTATGAACTTGAAACATCTCAACGAAAAAGACCATTAGACATTATTTTGGTTGTCTTCAGAGATTGTGGGCGGAAAAATACTTAAGGCATCAAGCAGACTTAATGCGACCTAAATTATTTTCACAGTTCAATTTATTCGAAAGTAATTTAAAATCCAATGCAATTTTATTACTCATACATTACTTCGTCGTTCGAACACTATACGAGGCTATTTATTCAGTATTTTTGAATTTTGATTCGATTCGGCAGAAGATAGCCAATAACGCAACAAACAACAATCCTACTGATACACAGTAAAGAAATTTATTTATTTTATTCATTATTTTTATGCATTACTTATTGAATATATGCATTACTTATTGGATATAATTTATAATTCTTTCTAATTTATGGTGATAGGTTATAAAATATTACTAAATAAAATGTATATTTAATTAATAATTTTTAATTTTGGAACTGACAAATTTTATCTTATCATTGTTGTTCATAATTTCTTAAACATATTTGTTTCCTAATTTTTCAAATTTATGACAAATTATTTTTATTGATACCAAAGCAATGAAACTACTTTGTTACAAATGAAAATAATTTTAATGTAATTCTCAAGAGAAAAATATTTTCAGCAATATATTTCGTCAGAAATTGATTTTTTTATTGGATAATTTAAGTAAATATTTCAATTATTTATTTCATTTATTATACACAGTAAAGATGCTTTGAATTTATGCTTACTTTTAAGTTTTAACGGTGAAGATTTCATTCGATAAATTTATTGTTCCTTTTACACTCAAGTTATTTTTTTTTCTCTCCATATTATTCATATATTACTAAATAAAAAAGATTGGAAGGATTCAGAAATACCCTGAAAAAATTCGTTGCTAAGAATTACATTATTCATATCAAAAGGTTTCCTTTGATATCAAAAAAGATTTAAAGGAAAAACTATCTATCTTTATCCTTTTCTGTTCCTCACGTTAAAGATTGAAAAGACTGGTAAGTCTAAGAAAAAACATAATTAGTAGACGATCATAAGTGTCTCATTTTTAATAGGAAGAAAGTGTTATCACCTTTTTCCTTCTTATGTTTCTGACACTAGGAATTGGAAAGATTGAAAGAACTAGAAAAATGTGGAATAGAAATTGTGATGTCAATTTATAAATTATTTTAAAAGCTGCTTTTTGCTTAACTTGGTTAATTAAAAACTCTTCCGTATAATATTAAACTATGGTAGAATAGTCAGACAAATTAATAGATTAAAAAATAAATTATGTTTAATCTTTCTTAGAGAGTTCATATCCACTTTTGTATATCACTTATGATACAGATTAAAGTATGGTCTTTATCAATGTTGAAAAATACAAATATGAGAAAGTCATTGTTATACTGGATTAACTCTGATCACGGTTCGATTTTTAATTCACGTCACTAGATCACTCGAAATGGTTATTTAAACCCACACCAGGAGATATGAAATCCTAAATTATTAAAATGCCAAAGTTTACTATTTTTATCTATTGCACTTGGTTACGTGCCAAATTTAGCTCGTTATAAAATGTTGACTGTGTTTTCACAACTACATGAAATTAATTAAAATGAAAAGTTAAAACTTGTATATATATAAACTTGATCAACTGAGCTACGTTTTGAATGTCCCAAACTAGTCAGTTATGGATTCAATTCTTTCCATTAATATTAAGTCAGAGTAGTATTTCATTCGTTTTGCCACAAAGACCTATTGTTCACAGTATTTCTGAGAATATTTTTATGTTTCATTTAAATATATATGCTAACGAGTAGAATTTACATTTTTCTCATTTGAGGAGGATTAGATGGACGTTTAAACTTTAATTTTCTTATTATATAAAATTAGAATTATGCTTTAATAGTTAAAAAAAAAGTGTTATTTTAATAAATCTAAAATTATTATAACAATAATTACGATTTTAGAAAGAAAAGTTAAAAAAATAAGAAAAAATGTCCTTAAGAGATTATTAATTTAGATATATTAAAATTGAAACAATTTTTGATGTCACTTTATTTCAAAATAAACTGACTTCAAATAATAAATATAATATGATATTAGATAATAATATTCATTGTTTGAAAATAATATTGTAAAGCAAATTAACAAAATATTTTTAAGACAATGGAGGTTTAAAGTAAATTTATTTTAAAAATATTATATTAATGGATGGGAATTTTTTATTGCACTTTTCATTGTGATAACATTTCATATTTGAAAATTCATTTTCTTACTTTTAGTAATGATAAAATCAATAATAAATCTAATCAATAACAATTCATAAGCATAGGTCATAATGTTTTTTCATGGATTGTTTTCTTAGAAAATTAAAATTATCGTTTGCGCACTTTAGACTATTTACTAATAAATAGCTTCGAAACGAAATAAATTATTGTTGTCATAAGCAGAAAGGAAAGAGTTATCTAGATTTATGTAGCATTCGTCTTATTCTGCACCCATTATAAGAATCATTTGATCTCGTGTTTGTTTCTGAATTGGATGCCTCAAGTACGTAGGAAGTGGTTTGGAGAAAGCCATAATCAGGGATCAAAGAACTTATCATGGAATGAAAAACAGAGGGTTGTTCACTTGTATTTCGGATTATTCGACAACTACACACCCGTACATCTGGGAGACACCTTCTCATTACAACACCCAGATCGAGAAGTTTTAATAAGCGTAGGTGTTCAGACTGAACAGTCTTTTTAATTGAATGCCAGACTGTAATCGACAGCTTCTCAGAAAAGAAAATCAGAGTTGTTTCAACCGTATACACCTTCTCTTTCTGACTAGTCTAAAATTGGAACTGAGAAAGCAACGAACTGGCATTCTTGCTGACGAAGACACATCACAATAACACTTTGCGAAAGTTAACAAATCAGGAAAATATCTTAAACTAGTTCTTAGTTCATTTAAACAATCAATTTCTTATGTTAAATGTTTTGATGTCCTTAAATATCACATATTTATTTTATTATTGAAATTTTAATTTTGAGTAATTTTGATTCCATTAATATTCCCACACCGTATTATTTAAGCTTATAACAGTTTGTCTTAATTTATAGATCGTATTTTATAGTATTCAGTTTCTATTTAATTACAGTAAGCAATTTTATACACGCAACACTCATAAATGGATTGTAGTATCATCATAAGAATTTATATATATAATAAGAGAGTAATTAAATAAATGAATCAAAATTTTAAAGTCTCAACATATTATCATCGATATTGAGTTTCCAGTACATATTTTTGATTCTGAGAATTAAGTACCAGTTATTTGCAATAATTAACTCTTTCTTTGTACTGTTGTATGCTTGGGAGAGTAATTTATTTAATTTTTTAACTCTCCTTCATACTATATTTCAGATTCATTCCCACACTTGCAAACTAAAACGTCTGATTAACAGACGTATTGAATCTTAATGTTACTTAACGGAAGCACTTTCTAATAGGTTGCTAGAAAACAGAAAAACAAGTTACTAAAGGGTGGTATAATATTTCTAAGGAATAAAAATTCCTATGTTAATGATTAGGATGTAATTTCTAATTCAGATTCTCATCAAAGCGAGAAACAAATGTTGTTTTATATTTTGCACAAGCACTTCTCTTGGGGCGGTTGCTTGAGAGTTTTCCAATTTTTTTCTTTGCCACACACAAAAATACTACTTGAAAAATTCTGCAATAGGGTAAGAGATTAGGATATTCAAAAGTACTGACATTTTACCTAAAAGCTAATTTCTTTTTGGTTTTTTTAATATATTCCCCAAGTAAACTTAAGTAGAATTATTCAATGAGTCAACCCTGTAACACCTTGTGAATGAGATTTTAACAATGCATGTGTCTCAACTATATATGACATGTAAAAACCTTAGCCCATAGAGTAGTAAAAGTCTTTTTTCACCTGTTGAGAGAATGTTATCACTTTAACATGAATAGCAAATATTTTTCAGGGTGGAATTCAGATATGATGATCTAATTCACTAGTCTCTAAATCCTATTATTCGAGAAAGCGATGTTGAAATTTGAATCCAAGTATTAAATTTTAAGAATTTTAGGATATACATAACTAAGCATTTTAATTCAAAACTTTTATAAATTTTGTCTTTGACTAAAAAAAAAAAAAAAAAAAAAAAAAAGCAATGATAATATAGTATAAAAATTTTGTAATTCATCTATAACATTAATAAGAATTTAAGACTCTATTTGTAGAATTTGCCTGGAAACAGTAACATTTTATTTCTCAGAACATATAAACATTGTACAAGACAATATTATATAACGTATATTTTTAATTTATCAAAAATTTGTCAGCATCCATCTGATATCACGGACACAGTAGTTTGGACTCCTTTTAAATTATAAGCACCAGTCATATTAGCTCTTTGCGCAAAACTGACCAAAAAGTAACAAATCAAACCACATCAGGTACAAGAAAATGCCCTGATATTTTTATATTAATAAATCAATATGTAACATAATTGTATTTTTTAACTATTTGAAATAAATTAATATTTTCAATCAAACTGTTCGAAGCTTTATTTATATTTGATGGCAAATTCTAATTATATACTTAAAATGAGTTCATACATTATTTTCGAAAAATATTTTGTTTACTTTAATACAATTTTTAATTATATTCTTTTAGTTTAGAATTTCCAATATTTTATCAAAAAAATTGCTTCTATCCATAATATTTTTACAGCAATTGCTCAGAAAACTCAAGGATAGTTAAAGATTGATTTTAAATTTTAGAGCTTTGTGTACGGATTGTGAAATAAATTTGGATTCTTTCAACCATTTGGCGAAATAATCTTACAATTAGCTTCTAATTTTAATAATGTGTTGAATATATCTACTCAAAATATTTGAATCTAATTTCTCTCAAGAGTAATTTTAAAACCTAAATATTAATTCCATCTTATCTAGTGAAAAATGTTTTAGGCTGAATTTTAAACTAAAATTAATTATTAATATGCTAATTGAAAAATATTGTTATATTAAGACTATAATACGAAATTATGAATTTGCTCTAAAATGCTTTCATAGTGTGCTAAAAATGTGTAGTACTGTTTGAAAATTGTGTAATAACTGAATAAAATCTCTAACAAAACCACCACTAAAATGAAGAATGCGATATAATATCAATATATATATATATAAATATATAGGCCTATAAATATATATTAGTAGTAGTAAAATTATGGCTTTGGTTACCGATTATATAGTAAATCACTTTGTTTCGAACTCTTCCAAGTACATCAACCTTAGATATTTACCGGAAGAATGTAAAAAATTATCTATGTTTAATAATCGCAGCAACGACCTAGAAACAGGTGTTCAATCATAAGCTTCCAAACACAGAAAGTAGCAGGAGTTCAAACGCTTAAGAAAAGTTCTGTTATCCATCCGGTTTCTTAAAATTCTAACAAGAGAACAACAGGTAACGTAATGATTAAATGAAATATAGAGAGAATAAAAAAAGTGAAATTGCAAATGTCCCCATCTCTAGTATAAAGTTATACAGCAAACAATACAGAGATAGGAGCGCCAGGCCAGCTGCTATGACATCACGCAATCAGATACCTTAATCATGATCAATCACGCAAACGCTTGCAGCGACACCTGTCCATCGTTTTGTTAACTGTAATTTTCATAACTATAATTCTTTCTGTTGTTTCTTTTTGCTTATTGGTCTTCGATTTCTTTTCGGAAGCAATAAGAAGTTACATTGTATCAATGGGCCAGATCAGTGCAATAAAAAAGATAGATTTAGAGAATATGAACGTGCAGTACAAGTTCAAGAAATTCTCCTTGAACCCTGTGATCCCCATCGCAAACCGAATATCTGGTACATTTAGAAAAAAAAATGTCAGTAATCTTACAGAATTAAGGTTATTCTTTTCTTTTTCTTTCTTTTTTTTTTCTGTTCTAAACCCACATTGTAACGTTACATTTTTTAGCTGTAATTTTATTTCTTGGCAGTATTTTTTATTCCGTTTTTCCCCTTTTCTGTTCGAACAGCTATAAAAAGTTTGCCTGAACTGTTCTGTCTGCAAATAAAAATAAATAATTAAATAGTGTAAGAGAAATATTATTTTTGTTGGTAGAGTAGATTTTCGCGTTTCGCTTGAATTATTTCTTTTTGTCATTTTAGCATTCTTAAAGAGCACTGTAAGAGTAAGAGCATTGTAAGAGAGTCATTACAATTTTAAGAAATTTTTAAATTAAAATAAAACTTAACAGTTGAAAAAAAAACTATAATACTCCTTCCTTTTGCAAAATAAATTCCCCGTTATAAAATCATTTTAAAACAAATATAATCAAAATCATATAACATAATTAAAACATCTTTAACTTATCTCAAAACTTCACATAAAGTCTATTATTTCATTGAAAAAATCAAACAGGTTTTTGGTATGCATGTTATACATTTCTACCTTTAAAGAAATTAGATATAAAATAAAATCTAGCTATCGAATTTGACTACCTTATTTTAAAAGAAAAAAGATAGTACTTTAAAATATTTATTAACGTTATTTGTTTATTTTTCGTCAATTTTCATTTTTTCTTAAAGTGATTCTTTATCTTTTTATTCAAAGGAATTTTTTATTAATATTATATAAAATTTATCCAGTATGTGCTATTGATGTGTTTTCTTTATGCAAAATTTAAGTGACACATTTTCTCCATATTCAATAATACTAAATTTTAATTTTAATAGGAAAATTTGCATATTCCATTTTCTATTACCGAAATATTTTTTAAAATAAGAGAGAGAAACTTATCTTTGAACAAGCTCACTTTTCAATATCCATACAAGTACAAATTCACAATTGATGTCTGCACATTTTTAAGCATCATCCTTTAAAAAAACCAATATTCGGTTCCAAGGAAAAACATCGTAAAGGATGGTTGGTGCTTAATAAGGATGTTTATTCAATAACAATGATAAGCAACATAATGGAAGTAATCGATTAATACAAATGGTCATTTAATAGAAGTGGTCGTTGGTTGAAAGTGCTGCAAAGGAAAAGTAACCGTAGAGACAAATCAATCGATCATCAATTTTTTTTTTTTTTTTTTTTTTTTTTTAAATTAATGTATGCTACTAGTGCAAAGTTAGGTATTAACCTCGCTACTTGAATAGAGTTAGATTTATTAGTCTGTGAATTCGCGTAAGTTTCCATTTATATGAAGTTCTTTTTTACATGTTAATTCTTCGTTACAAGTTAAGACCAACTATGCTGAAATTTAAACTGAGAAACATGCTCTTTACAACAAAGTTATAATGACACAAAGTTTATCTGTATTTAAACATGCTTAAGCGCTATTCTCAAATTCGAAAAAAAAATAATCCAAGTTTCAGCTTTTTTTTAAGTTTAATGCCCTTTTTTTTTTTACCTTAATTTACGAAATTTTAATTAACTTGAGTATCTTGTTTAGCAAATGTATTTATTTTTTTTGCACGTGACAAAATTGTTTTCTTTTTTTTTTTCGTTAGTTTCCCTCTGGATATTATCAAAACTTTAAATATAGCTAACCACTTAGTAAGTTGAACTATAAGTTAGATGAAAGTGAGTGAAGGAATATCCTTGATTTGACATATACTCTTCGCAATATATATATGTATATATATATTGGACCAATAAATTTTTCGAAGGCTTAATGCGCATGATCCGATTCAACAATATTCTCCAGAGAAGTCAGTCTTTGAACTTGCGATCATTCGAATTTGTGAGAACGCCTCTTCAAATTCTTTCACCCAGGCTACCAGGAGAATCTAAAATTCTCCATTAAAAATTAGAGCTAAGCTCATATTCATATCATATGATGGGATACTATTAAATACTTGATGATGCAACAGAATAAAATCGTGATTGAATAAACTATCATTTAAAGTATCTTACTGATTGTCTTTAATAACATCGCGTAACACGAATGTGAAATCATTTATTTAATGCTTAGTTAGTAGGACTTTTCATGATTGTCATTACATATTAATTGCATAACTTGCAACGAATTAATTAAGTAACAAAGCATTAATTATTCGTTGCATTAATATTGTATTTTTGTAATTCCATAGTATTATCACATTAAGACTTTCGTTTTAAAAGTTTAAAGTAAAAAGCTTTAAATATTAAACGGAAAATTATTTTTAAAACATTTTTTCTTTGATAAATAGAGGGCATCCTTGGCTTAGGATGGTTTTTCATATTTGTAAGGTCTTAAATTTGATACCATCAAATGTTAAGTAACAAATGATTGGTATTGTATTTTTGCATTCTACATGCATGTCAGACTGATTTGTTGGTCTGACGTTTTCCGATTTTCTGCCTTTCGACACGTCAACGTGACCTATTTATATAATGTCTTTCTATTTTAAATTTCTTTTTTTTTTTTTAAATTCATCAACTTTCCTTTATTTCACTATATTTTATTTAAACTCAAAGTAGTTTCCATTATTTTTAATAGAGTTATAATTATGATACTAACTTTTTTTTTTTTTATTTAATCATATTTCTGAACTTAAAATTTGAAACTATATGACTAGATAATAAAATTTTTAAAGAGGAATAAAAGTAGGTTTGACAAATACGATTCTTTTAAACTGATGTTCCATTAAAAAATTCTTCATGATCTTTAAATAAAACTTTGCAGAAGTAACTGTTATGCGATAATTCGTGAACTATTATTTGTTAACAGATATTTTTCTTTCGCAAGTTCATTGAATGGCTAACCTTTACGGGTTTTTTTTTCTGATAAAATACTTAATCTACTAACCAAGTAGAGCACAGCAACAGAGGGTGATTCTTCACACCTTTCTGAAAAGAAGATGCTAAATATTTTCCAGGTGATCCTCATCAACTAAATGACAGATTTCTTTTGTGCTAAGTATTTATGGCCGCATTTACTCTGACAACTTCTCAACTTCTTCCTGTTTTATTTTATTATATTTTTTTTACTCCTCTAGAAGTCAGAACAGATATAAAATATCGCCAAAATCGAGCTCATTTGTGCGAAAATGGCGTAAATGGGTAATGACTCGTTGGTAATGGATGAGGGTGGTAATAACACAGAAGTGAATCACGGTAACTAGTTCAGTGGGTAGAACGGTGGTTACTATGGCAACGTATTAATTATATAACGCTGAGAGAGAATTAATTTAGCGTTAAGGTGAATTCGTTATAGAGATTTTTCACGATTTCCATATCAAAAGTAATAGGAGATGGGAAAAGGTTAATAGTTTGCCAAGGTTTGAATATTTTCATAAGAAAAATGTAGTAAAGTTCTCTTAGAAACCATAACAATTGCAAATTGTTTCAAAGAAAATTCTTTCATCAATGTTCTTGGTGATGAATTTCCTTTTTGTAATTCCTTTGAAACATTCCTAGTTAATTTAATTATAAGTTAATTTCGAACGGTGCTTCATTTGTTCGTAATCATGAAAAATGAATAAAAAAGTACTGAATTATTTAAACATATAAATGAATATTTTTATTGCTATTTGATAACGTTAATTTTTTTACTTTTCATTCTATTACATTCATTCAAAGAATTAGAAAAATTGCTACCAATCAATAAATACTTAAATATTTTCGAAAATCAATGTTTTGATTAATATAATTTTATTCTTAATTAAATTGAAATAATATGGGAATATATTATTTGAATTTAATTATTTGCATAAGAAATGTTAGAATTATTTATTCATTATATATTTATACGCTTTTATAGTTGTGATTGATTAAAATTCACAAAAATCAACTCTAAAATTAAAAGAAAAATGTTCGTTTATTAAATAAAGAAAGCTAAAATTACATTTTAAGTATGCAGCATTAATATCGAATGCAATGATTTTGGAAAGAATAGTTAATAATTGGTATCAATATATTTTGAAAAAATTACAAGGCTTTCATAGTCATCGGGGCACAGAAATATGAAAAACAGATGTCTTTTCCATCTTCGAAATATAGTGGTTCGATACTCGACTCACCCAAATATTACCACATTCATAGAGCGTATGTAATTCAAAATAGTTTTAAATACTTGGAAACATTCGTGATGTTTTTCTACTGGTATGTTCTATTGGAGATAACTTTTAAAAAATCAGAAGCTAATAAAAGGAAAATGATTTTCAGTGCTCAATTATCGAAAGAAATCGGTGAGTTTACCAAAAGTTTGGGATCTATGACAAAAACAGAAAAATTAACAGATTAAAATTCTAAAACTGAAGAAAACCGATATTAGAAATATTTAGTTTTAAAGAAACCATATTATTTTATCGCTGTAAATTGCTTTCAATTACATAAGAAATATGTACTTAATTAGATAAGCAATTTTTTTTATTCATGCTTTGAATCCTTTTGTCATTTTTTTTCAAAATGCAAAATTCAATAAAGGATTATTATATTTTTTAAAATTTTATTTATTTATTTTTTTAATTAATTTATTTATTTTTATTTATTTATTTATTTTATTTATTTATTTATTTATTTTTTTTTTTTGGATTTTCTTGAATAGCATTTAGTTTTTAATTTAGAATAACTATTTCACAATTATTTTTTATTAATATTTTACATTAATATAGAAACAAGACATTCTACAAATTTTCCATTATTTAGAAGATAACACGCTACTAATATAGTAGATTATAAAGATATTCTTAAAGATTTAAATAAAAAAGTTTCCATGGAAATTATATACATATATTTGTTCTATGCCTAACATAATTTACTTATATTATTTCTTAACATCTACAGCAAGTGGTAATAATGACCAACCACTAGAGTAATAATAATATGATTTTTTATTATGATTTAATAATGAAATTTTGAAATTAAATAATAAAAAGTTTTCGATGAAACATTATAAAATTTTATTAAGAATTTAATGCTTGAAACATTTCACGAATGTTCAATTAATATAAACATGTGATAGATATAATTTATAGAATACCCTTAGAAAGAGAATGTTCTAAAATACTCTAAATTTAAGGATAAATTTATAAAATTCTATAATAAATAAATAAATGTTTTATGTAAAACACATTTTGGTTATATTATTATTATTTGTAGGTCTGAATGAGAATATTTCCGAACTTAAGCGAAATTTCATGATATTATGTTTATAACAGATTTATCGAAGTACAGTAGCTCTACATACGTCATAAACTACATAGAGCTCTTTGTAACTAATGACGTCTTTAGCTACATAGAGGCACATAGGGCTTTATATGTCTAATGACGTCATTAACTACTTAGTTGTACGTAGAGCTCTAAGTGTCTAATGACGTCATTAGCTATGTAGAGATACACATTTTACACACATAGAGGCATCGATAACATTATCATTTTATCTCCTATCTTGTATTAAACTTTTACAGAAAAATTATCATCTCCCATAACTTTGATATGAGTGTAATATATTACAGAATATATAAATTTCTTTAAGTTGTTCGTTGTCACTAAATAGTTTTGTGACTAACATATTTATATATCTCTTTAACTATTCTAATAATATGTATACCAATAGTTCAAGCTGTCAACGCATGGATATTCAAATCCAAAAATAAATTCCTACTTAATTCTTATATAAATGATATTCTTGTATTTGTCGTAAACTTTAATGAGATGTATTTAAGCACTGAATCACTGATATTAAGAAATGAAGCAAGTAAAAAAAATAGGTTATGATGTGCCTTTGAATATATTTTCTTAGCCAAATATTGAATTGTTAGTTATCAATATATTTAATTTAAAATTAGTATTTAATAGATATTCTTATAAGTAATTAATGCTTGATTTTAAATAAAAAAATTATTATTTTTTGACTTTTATTATTTATGTATAATTTGATTAATGCCTTATGTCTTTCTTTATTTTATTTTATTGATAATTTCCTCGAGTGGAGTAAAAATCAATAGTAAATGTTTTATCCAAAACAAAGTTCTATTGGTATTGATAGGTATTGAAATAGAAGAAAATATATTTTTAAGACGTTAAATCTATGCATGCCAATTATAATTGATATCATATGACAATTGTAACACAAACTTTTGGTGATTGTTTAAATATTTGCCACCTTTAATAATGATCGGTGGAATTTCAAATACCGATCATAATCGATGCCTCTTTTAAAGGATCCATGACTTGAGAATGATATGTAAACTGCAATTTTGATGAATTAAATTTAAAAAAAATCTCTTTATATTTAAGGAGATTTAAAATTTTATGAAACAGAAGTCCTGCCATATATATTTTCCATTTTCTTTCTTACTTTCTATCTTTTTCTTTCTTTCTTTTTTTTAAGAAAAATGAAGGAATGTAATGTTAGATTATTATTCGATATTAATCATTTACATAGTTTAATTAAAAGTATGCTAAAATAAAGTGGATTAAGACTTTTATGAAATATTTTATGTATTTATATAAAGTATACTTAAACAAGGGCATAACTGATATTCAAACGTTGTATATCGTATGTCCTAATAGCAAAAATAGTGTTGAAAGTTATTAAAGTATCCGTCACGTTCCAGGAAAACTTTACATGGATAATAGGTAATGTTTAGGTTTCTCATGTGTTAAAACGGAAAATTTCCAAGCATTCACTCGGATAAACGTGCTTGAAAAAGCAGATAGTTCGAAAAGTTATAGGGGATGGGATTGAACCTAGGACCTTAACTCCCAGAAGCTTAGTCCAATTATTTAACTCCGATAATCTCATAGCAAATTTTAAAAAAATATTGACGATTTATTCAAATGACATGCTTAGAAACATCGTTTTAATACACTTTTTTATAGGATTTCAAGCTTAACATTTATTGTTAGAATTTTCTTCAAACGATGCTGCTTTTTTTTTTTTATCTAAAGATTTCACAATTATATCAACCAGTTTAGAAATGGGGCTTCATCTCAGGAAATAACCTATTTGCTGTCAAACATTAAAATTCGAAATTCTTATCAGAAAAAGAAAGTATTTTATCTCTAAGTATTTAATCTTCTATGTGAAATCTGGGGTGGGCAGCTTTACCTGGAACGCGAGCTATATTTAATTTTTTTTTATGTGTCTCCCGATCTCCTTCAGTGACGATCAGTGGTTAAGCAAGTATATTTATGCATGTGGATCATAAAAATTATCATCAGTAATCACCCCAAAATTTCTTGATTGTTTATCGGTCGATTGTGGTCCCCTTATTCTACTCTAAATGAAACTCTAAAGATAAGTTTTTCTTCAATATTTAATCTTCTGAGGGAATTTTCATTTATTTACTGTCATTTAAATTTAAGCAAACTATTACATGAGGACATTTGATATTTCTATTTTAATAACACTAGTTAAACAATTCGGAAAAAAAAAAAGATTCCATGTTGAGATGAAAATATAATTCAGCGATTCGACTTTGTTTTCGTTGTTGAATTCCTCTACTGACATTGATATGCATGTCAAAAATGATGTCAGAAAAGTTACGAAGTTGCAGCTGTTGGTACAGAGGGGTGAAACAGTAAAAAACATCTTACTTTTGAATTACAAAGACTTAGATTACAGAGATCTTAGCTTTATTTGAAAGCTAAATGAAAGCAGATTGTTTTTAATATTTAAATATAACATAACGTGTGCATTGTTTTCATGATTTTATTTCCTATCACAATATAGAATATACTACAAAAGAATTAAAAATTTGATTTTTTTTTTAATTTAAAATTGTAATTTTATTTCATTTGAACAACAGAAATTATAAATTTTTAATACAATTGGATTTTTATTACAGATTTTACTTATAATTCATCATTTAATTAAAATGAAATTTTTTAAATTATAAAAACTACTAAAACATTGTTTATATATAAAGAAATTTTTTTTAACGCTTATTGTTGATATTCCTACATAAGAATAATAGGAGGGCCCACGTTGGCCTGGTTCGTTAGGGAGTCATTCTCATTACCGGAAGGTGGTGAGTTCGAATTCCGACTTATTTGAAGATCTATTGTGTTCCCAAATGGAGACTGGGGCACATAAAATATGTCGTGGTCACAATGTCCTTCATGTTTCTATTCCAAATTAATACCTCTGGGGGTGTTAGGAGTCAGGGCTTGGTCCTTCTCTGGCTTCCTATCTCTAAATTGGGAGACCCAGGTGGTGCTGTCATTTATGAGACAAACTCGTACTTCAACCCTCGTAAGATGTGCTCTATTCAAAAACGAAAGATGCTTTTTCTGACTTCATTCGTCTAGTCCCTAGCGGACGGGCTTGACTTCCCCAAGTGTCATATGTAACAACAGAACAATAAGCAGCTTGGAGTAAAATTATATAAATAATAACTTTTTTACACTAGTAAAATTAAATAAAAAAAATTGTAAATATATATTAATTTAGTACATACCACTTAAAATAATCTATAAATTTATTTGCATTCCCTACATAATGGTAATTTATATCATATTTATCGTTTTAATAATTGTGATAAATTTTTGCTATATTATCTAAATTTCTTTTCTAAATTAATAATCTACCGCATATCTGTCGACATTTTATTCTTTTTGCAAAATAAAGATTTCTTTATTAATTTCTACATTAGTAATGGAATTTTTTTTTCGTGTATTGAATTTCAAAATATTTTACTAGGAACATTTTATTCTTCTATTTTTAAATTACATATATTTTGTTTCACTTATTTTTTAAAAAGAAAGAAATCATTTCTTTTTTAAGATTTCAAGACAAAATGTATAATTTAACTTTGAAAAAAAATATAAAATCAACTAAAGCAAAGTTTAAATGAAAAAAATTGGATAGGTGAGCTTTCGATTTCTCTCCAAAGCTTTCCTAACGAACAATGATCTAGAAATTGAGCCTCGATAACCTGGAAATTATTTATTTCGCTCGAACTGCTTAGAAACTCGATTTCCCGGAGGCGTTCGTCAAGCGTGGAAAATATTTAATTCGGCAGACGATTTTGAGAGAGAGAGCCAGCGATAGAGCCTTCACCTTTCACTTCACTGAGACACTTAATTTTAGGATGAGAAATCTGGCAATACGTTCCCAAGTCTATGGTTGAATTATTTGAGATTATAATTTACTTTTTACCCTTTTTGCTATACACGTTTAGCAGAGCGATTCGTGCACATACTGTCGGCTGCCATATTCGAAGAGAATAGTTAGATTTATGTTTTCCGTACTATTGGAGAAAATTTTACTGCCATTCAGTAGAAGTATATCTTTTGGTTTTGAGAAAGATAAATGGCTTTCTGTTCATTTTGATAATGGTGTCTAACCTTCAGAAAACTTATAAATTGAGAGTTATTTTAGAACAATTTAAAATTTTCTATTCAATACAGCAATTTGAGCTGTTATAAACTAAAGTAATCAGATATTCGAATGTATTTCATGCAGTTGACAATAATAAATTTCATTAAAAATAAAAAAATCATTTCAAATTTCCAATGTAAGGTCTTATAACTTGATAAATTTAAAATTTTATTTAAAAAATTAATTTCATAAAAGCAATATTTTATTAAAGATTTTTGTGCAAGTCTCTGAATTCAATTAAAGCATTTTTTTGTTACATATTCACGTAAATAAAATTAACAAAAATTTAAAAATATTTCATATAAAACAAAATAGTTTATATATGAGACTATAGATTTTTTCAAATTTATGCATTCTCAAAAAATATATTTATAAATTCTGTTTATATACATTATAATTAATTAATTCACAACGAACATTTTTAATAATTCAAGAAAAAATAATATCTCAAAGAATATTTCAGTTTGTCAGTTTGATACTGAAATTAAGGGTTATTAACATTCAGTGAGTATAAAAAGATGCAATAAATTTAAGAACATGTATTTGAAATCTCATTAATATGCCTGCAAATTAATTCAGTGTTACGTAATTTAATTTCCTATTGGCAATTAGTTTTCTTATTTTGTTTTTAATATATTATTTTTATTTTTACAAGTAATCACTTCTAACATTTATAATTTATACTGGTATGCATGATTTATGTATACATGAACTTCACATAATATTCACTTTTAATTTAAATACATTTTTGATAAGTTTTTACATACTTTTATATGATGTAGAACATTATTTATTTATATTAGTATCATGCCTATTTTAATTTATCCAATTTTCATTTTTTAAAAAATATTCCTATATGTTTTTAAATTAATAGTTTAAAAGATGGTGGCAAACGCTGGTTTTTATTACTATTTTTGAATAATTGTTAATATACTTGCGAACCTGTCTCACCCCGGGATTCTGGGTAAAGAACGTCGTTGCCATAGTGACAGAAAAAGTGTGCCTTCCCAAATTCAACTTCATTTATGCTATACATTTACTCATAATAATTTCAGTATAGTGAATAATAAAATAGTCGTCTCTTTACTGAATACATTAATAATACGAAAGCAATCCCAACTCCACAAAAAATTGATTCATTTTCGTTTCGAGAAATATTACCGCTTTCTTTGTACAGTTAATTAATACGTTAAAAGTGTTCCATGTCATCCGAAAAACATTGCTTTTCCACTGAATAATAGACACATTCAATTCATTGTAACAGCATTTATTGTTCTTAGAATTTTTTTCTCCACCACAAGACATAATAACCCATTAATTCAGACGTGTTTTACTATGGAAGATGGGGTGGCAAACACAGTCAAAAGATTTCTGTGTTTTTAATACGAACTTATAATTATTTCAGCCATCTGTCAAAATAAATCGCCACCAAAATCATTCTAAGAAAAACTGAGCTTTTTATGACGTCAATTTACTACT
The DNA here is from genome assembly GCA_026290005.1 of Latrodectus geometricus. Taxonomy (NCBI): domain Eukaryota; kingdom Metazoa; phylum Arthropoda; class Arachnida; order Araneae; family Theridiidae; genus Latrodectus; species Latrodectus geometricus. The sequence goes on along the minus strand of JAPDSC010095327.1, from coordinate 10,469 downwards.
GTGTTCTCATTTTCCTTTTTCTACAAATAAAACGATAAATAAAATTCAAAACTGATTGAATGAAATATCTGTCTGCGTTATGACATTAAGAAATTGGTAGTCGTTGGTAATTCTTTTGTAGAAGCGAATTCTATTTGCTGCCAATGGATTTGTTTTCGCCATAACCATTATTAACTATTGACAATATCCACATTACAACTGTCAGGTAACATGTAATAACATATCGTGAATTCATTGTGCGTAGTCATGTAATTATACTGCATGTTATAGTTGAGTGTCACTTACTTCAGCCAATTAAATACATTTTTTAATTATATTGATATGCATATTACGCAGTTAACGTAAAATACTTTTATAACGTGTTTTGAAATAGAATAAATTTTGAATTTCAAAAATATGTTGATAAGCATAATTTTATAATTTAAACCTGTTTAGGAAGCATGTTATAAATTTGAATTATATTTTCATTCAATACCATTCTACATTTTAATGTAGAAAGAACTGAGTGCACCTCATTTTTTATTATTTTGGTACCATATATATTTAAATTATTTCTAATTTTAAGGAAATAATTAACAAAAATTATTAAACTTTGTGAAAATGATATAAAGAACAGTATATTTTGCATAAAAAATTTCGTTTAGAATTGTGGGATTATATAATTTATGAAATTAAAGTTTACATTTTAAAGAAATATGGTGAATGTTTTCAGTAGTAAGTAATTTCACACACACACACACAATTTATAGTTTACCAATCAATTTATCTAGCACTAACGATTGTTAGAAATAATATATGATACAGGTGTGAATTTTGACTTGTATTTCGCAGATTGTTTTATCTTATATAAGATAAATGGAATTCTTTTAAGATTTGTAGTTTATAAAATTAATTCCAGAACTCTTCAAATATTCATATTCGAAAGGGAAATCGAACGAATGATTAATTAAAGGAAAAGCCAGAATGGAAAACATTCAACGATCATCTGTTTGAATACAAAACCAAAATATCCTGATTAATGCACACTAGAAGCCATGAAATTAATTAATGAGACAGGTTTCAGATAATCGGGGACTATTATGAAATAGAATAAAATATAAAACTTATTTAGAAAAATGAAATAAAAATATTTTAAAATAAAAAAATTATAATTTTTGAATTTCAATTGAGATTAATTAATGAATATATAATGGTTTTATGAGGAATGTAAAAGTAATTTCCTTTTTTCTCATCGAATTCAATTACTGTTTCATTGGGTGAATTCTGTAATTCAATTTCGTCAGATATGTTGCATTTAAGAATGCATTATACATATTAATATAACGTTAATTATTTTATTTAATTACTTAAATTTATTATTCGTCCCTAGGTCGCACGTGGTTGTGAGTATTGGACCTCGGCTTATAAAAACGTAAATTTTGAACGAAAAATACTTAAGAACATTTTGGCCCATTACAGTTAAAATAATAATTGTTGTTAATTAGAACTGAGGAATTGAAAATTCTCATTATTTATGAAAATATAGTAAGATTCATCAAAGCAGACTTTATGATTTAAGCACATTGAGATCTGAACCATCCGATAACCGAGTAGTTAAGATCTTGCATTGGAAACCCATGTGCAATAGGCTACGAGATAGACCAAGATAAAGGGGACTAATGATGTCAGGAAAAACGTTAAAACTTTAAAGGTTTCCAGCTGGAAAATTATTGTCAAGGATAAACTTGTCTGTGGGAGCATTGAGCAGCAAACTAAAACCCACCACTTTCAGTGCCAAAGAAGAATTAAATTTATACAATGTTGTACTCTACCACAAATAGATAGAAACTTCGATAATTTTTTGCTTGTTAACTGTATTAAATGTAAGATGAAAATTCCATAATTTTCGAAAACACATCAGAAAATTTAATTAAAGATTAAAATTTTAGAATGATTATTAATTCCACAAATATTAATTGCTAATTCCATAAAAGGATCTCTAATTAATTTTTAATAATTTGTTTCAGATAAATTTAGATATTTTCATAATGTTGGAATAAGTTATTCTGGAATGAACTGATAGTTAATTGTAATTAGTGCTCTAATCGTTTGTCAAATGATTATCTATTCGTTGATTTAACATCTACTTCATAATGAAAATTTTTTTAAATATTTGTAATTCCCAATACATTTTAATTTTACTGTAGATTTTTATTGAATTAGTCCTCACTGCACAGGAAGGAAATATAAAGTGAAAAATATGTTGAACCTAACCTAATTTAATGTAGCAAAAAAATAAAAAAAAAACTTAGATGAAGAAGCCATATTTTTCCCCAATAGTTACATCTACCAGTTGTGTCCAAAATTTTCAATGATTTTTACAACACTGAATTCATGATACCTCTGGGGACCGCAGGTATTCGGAGGATCTTCTGCTTGGTCCGTTGCTTCTAATTTACGAAGACTCTCACCCGGCTGCTTCTATCAAACTGGTAGAGCCAACTAGGTACAGGAAAAGTGCTAGTGCAACAACAACGCTGAATTGTTTCAATTGCATACAATGCTGATGCATGACAATTGGATCAACATACTCAAAATATTTCTTTTAGTTATATTTCAGTGGTAAATTTAAATAAATTTTAACAACGCAAATAATCTTGAAATGGAAGTAAACGGAAACAATCTTAAAATAAATGCAGCTAGGATTTCCTATATTCTGCTTATATCACAAGTAACAAGTAGAACAAAAAAAAATGAAAACGAGTTACGTAGAATCTTAAAACAGAGGTAGTGAGTGTGCTGCATATAGGAACACATGCCTGTTTAAACACCTGCCATTAGATGGTGTCATTCCACTTTTATCGAAGGCCTGGTGTCCCATGAGGGCTTCAGAACAGCAACACTCTATTTGCTGTCCATGAAAAAGCAGATGTGTATCCAAATGTCGTAAACTTTGTTTACTTTCAAAGATTCATGCGAAAATAAATCTCTCGAATTTTGAGAATAGTTAAAATCCTAATTGCCGCACATCTTAAATGGAACTCAAATCCTAAGCTTTTTATATCAATAATTTTATCACCCATTAATTATAAACTTTCATTAAATATGCAATTTGATAATTTAAACAAATTTCAGTTATAAATTTTTTCAATGTAACATTTTAATTTACAATATAATTGTGATATAGGATTACATATAATTGTAAGCAATTATAAATGTTACTATAATGGTAACCACTTGACGCAAGTCATTTACCATACCACTCTACCATATCATTCCATAATGGCATTGGATACCATTATATAAGTCTTTAGAATAAAATATTCCAGAGAAATTTTTCTACTTTTTTATCATAGTCAATTAAATTGCGAGATTGTTTTTATAGCCTAAATTAAATTAATTCTAAGTGAAATTATAAATTTGTACCCAAGTTATAGAAATTAATAGAGCATAAAATACTTAATTAAACAAATTATTGATAATTATGTAAAATTTCATCATCTTAAAAAATATACTTCAACGATATTTGTACTTTTCCTCTTAATTTTATGACATACGAATTTCAAGTTTTATTTTAAATCACAATTTTTATTGAAGTTTAATTGTATTTTTTAAATTATTTTTACACAAATTACTAATTTCTCTTCATCATGATATTTACTTCTAGTGGATTCCATCCCACGTTGAACTTTTAAGTAACGAAATGGACAATCTTGCTAAGGAAGGTTGTAGTCGTCCAATTCATTCTTTTTCTGAGCTTACTACCTGGAACATTTTTCCCATAAAATATTCCAAATAAAACGAATTAGCTGATCCCGCTACTCACTCCTGGTACACGGGTAGTAAAGTCAATCTCCAACACTCTCAGAAAAAATCTTGCTCCTTGTCATCGGCCACCAGAAATGTCTTACATTTTTTAAGTGTGAGAAATCTTACCCTTTATGTCCAAAATGCCCACTACAGCAGGGCCTCTGTTAAACACATTTTGGAATGTTTGTTGTTTGCTAAACCCATTTTGGAATGGTTGAACTTCTTTGGAAGAAAATTATTCTTTCCCTCTTCTTTTCTTTCGACTTTTAAAGGTCAACGGATTCATGAATCTGGTCTGACTCTATCAGACTAGGATGGGAATAAACAACAACAGAAGTACTTATTTTAAAGTAAATGATATTGCAGCCATTTAGTAGTGAGATTTGCTTTCCTGCCAAGGCTACAGTAGTATATTTCCATGCTGTATAACTGTCTTACACAAAGAACTATTTTGCCTTTGTCAAAAAAATTGTTTAAATATCTAAGAAATGGGTTCAGAAGAAACAGCGTAAAAGTGAAATAATAAAAAAAAACCGTTATTGGGGGTTGGTTGGGTTTTGTCGCTCAATGTCCAAAAAAGAAAAGAAAAAACTCTAATTTAGCTTCTAAATTTAGATTCTATTTAGTTGGGTGACAATGGCTCTAAAAATACAACTATACAAATAAGTGTATTACGAAGATATGTTTGTGCAAATCAGTTGATCTACTTTGTAATTCAAAATGTCATAACAGTCAACCGCGTTCTAACAGTTACTAAGAAGTATTAAGATAGAAATTAAAAAAACATAACTAAATTCTTCTTATTTTTTTAATTTAATAATTTTTTAAACTATATTTTTTATTATTGCCAAAATTAATTTTAAAATTTATTGAAATTCTTTCAATAGCTATCTAGAGAATTATGCTTTAGTTAAATTTTTTCATGAGGAATTTTAGTGTGAAATGGCATAAATAACGCATTCTTCTATATTTATTTTTGTAATCATTCGATAAATAATTATAAGGCAGTTCCATTGGTTTGATGATTTAAATTTAAAAAAAAATTATATAAATTTATATCGAAATAAACTAACAGTACAAACCAATTTCTAAAATCATTTGTCGCTAAGACTTCAGGTACAAAAAATACACCTTTAGAAAAAAAGAACTCGTTTATTTCCTATTCTTAGTATATTATTATGATCGACTGATATGTTCACTAAAAATAAAAGTATATGCCAACATATTAGTACTTTGCTTTCAGTTTTTTGGAATACAGTTTTCTAATTCGAAAGTAATGAAATAATCTTCTAACTAGAACTATTTCTAGATAATTCGATGAAATAGTTCTTGTTAGTGATATCACCCGGGAAGCGATACACTTTTACCATATAATTAAAGATTTAAATCAAAAGATTTTTCTATAAGTCAAATGATAATTTAAGTCATCATTGATGAGGATTTAGAAATAAAATGGCTTTCTACATGAATCGATATTTAAGTTACAGATGAATTATTTCGCAAACGATAAATCATATTTTAATTAACAACGAGAACATGTACTCCAATCATCTCATTTGCTTTCCTTGTGCCAATGATCTGAAAGAAGATCCAGGCCGTCCGTTTTTTTGTGTCCTCCAGTGCTCTGTTTATCTAACTTTACCTCTCGGCCGCATCGAAATTACCAGGGACTACCAGCTAATAATTACGTTGGCTTTTTATTATCATCTCTCTAATAGCTATTTGCAACGTGTGGAAGAAACTATAAAGTGCATAGAAAATCACGTTCGCAAAATAGTAAGCGCCATCTTTGACTTTTTGTTTCCTTTCTTTTACTGGGCTTTAGTATGAATAAATAGATGAGTTTACAGTAAAGCCTTCTAAATAGCAGACGATAATGGATCAAGCATTATTTTTTTTATCTTCCTCCTTTTAAAGTATTCTTCGTTTCTGTTTCGCACTGCTGATTGCGCGTGATGGCACGTGCTCAACTTGAATTTCTTTCTTTTTTTTTTATAACTAGCATTAAAAGTTCCGATGTCCTGTTTTTTAGTTTTTTCTCCTTTTCTCTTATCGACAGTAGAATTTTCCAAAGACAATTTCGTTCGTTGAACCCTTTACTCGTAACAATATGCATAGGCGGCATTTTCAAAAAACACTAACATTGTTTGTGTTCTTTAAAAAAATACCGTTGCTGATTTCGCATGTGGTTAAAACTATTTTCAAAAATATGCCAGTTTAGAACAAGTACAAAAATGTAACAAAAATAATAAGAACTAAAATAAGTATTTATCCATTGATATGAATATTGTAGGTAAAAATCCGTGAAGGTAAAATGAACAGAGATAGCATTGAGGTCTGAAAAATCTTAATCTATAAGCTTAATTTCACACCCCCATTACGTATATTATTGATAATTCTTAAAAAAACTTTCCAAACACAATTTTAAAATAAGCACGCAAAATTGAAGTTAATTTAAAATATACAATAAATTTATTTTATGTAATATGGCAAGAAGAAATTCGTTTATTTTGGGAGCAGCATATTTCTTCTTCATTAGTATATTCATTCTTACATTAGGTGTGTAACAAATCCAATTTTTCTAAGATATATGTAGAGCTCCCTTCAAGCACATTTACCAATTGATTAAAAGTAATACTTTAATTGCAATGAAAATAACGCCTCAATTATTTTAAATGGAATGTGAAACTGCGTGCAAAACTTAAGAAGCATCTATATTGCCTTCAACATTTAAAACTGACAAAAAACTTGTCTCTTTTTAAAAATTTCTTTTCATGATGTGTTATTAAGTCTCGTATATTTATTTATACACGTGTTTCTTTTCATGATACAAAACAGCGTTTAGAGGTGCTGTTATTAAATTTTTTTCAATGTAAACACTTCTATGTACTAAAATATAGAACTTTATGTTTTCACGTTTAATGGAAAATTTCAGTCAAGGTTCTTTAATTCTTAGGATTTTTGTTTATTTTAATATATCATATACAAAAATCATCTATGTTCTGCTAATCATCTTTGTACCTTTGAACTAAAACTTCAAACACAAGTGCTGCTTTTGGATTCTATGAATTTTTGTTTATTTTGGCGGCCCGCATAAAAATATCTGATTCTATCTTATGTGTTTCTGTTTTTATTGTGTTAATATTAGTTTGGAAAAAAATTAATCCAATTTTTTTTCCGGTAGAAAACTGCAGTAATTGATGTCTCATAAAGTATCGTTCAAGCAATTTCAGATTTATGCTCGTTGGGAAAATGACATTTTGCACTAAAAAATTATTTTGCTGTTTTTTGCTAGGTCCATTCATTTATGGGTTAAAGAATGTTAAAAGTGGAATTCAACAAAGAGAAAATTCAGAACATTTTACAATGATAAAGTAAATACAAATGCGATTGAAAATGTGAGTGGTGTTTATGGTCCCGACAATATAAGAGCCAGTTAAGAGTAATTTCGATTCGTATCATCGATTCAGTTAAGGTATTTTTAATGTTAAAGATGCACCTCGCATGAGGGCAACGTCGTTGAAATTATCGATAAAATATCAAAAATTATCAAAGCTGCTGATTTGTTATCAGTAATAACATCGCTCAGACCATAAAGATCGGTCTTAAAACAGTTTTAAACCTTTACGATACGTAATTACAAGTTACATAAAGTACGCGCAAAAAATAATGGATTTCTTTTTCCCCAAACTAATATAATATTAATCTTTTCACACACACACACACACA
>JAPDSC010095325.1:20026-32365 GCA_026290005.1 Latrodectus geometricus | reverse complement strand
CTTTCAAGTCATGTGCAACATTAACGAAACATCTGTTTATTGATTCGAACAATGTTGTGCATATAAATTTTTATTCAAATACAATACTATACTTAGATACTTCCGACATTCAGTTGTAAATGTTTGAATTGTATCTTTTAAAAATGCTGGAGGTACTTCAAGCATTTTTGAGCTTATAGTTTCTTCGATAGTATTTAAAATTGATGAAATCAAAAACGATAACAAAATATGGAATATGGGAAAACTTTATATATATATAAGACAAAACTTTAATTATTTTTTAAAAATAGTCTTTTATGTGTGTCATTGAAAAATGCTTCATTCCTAAATTATTTTAACACTCTCTATTAAAATAAAAAAAATACTTTAATTAATGTTTTTTAGATAGTTTAAAAATAACACCTTGATAAGAAAAGTTTATCCATAAAATCTTCAGAAACTAGTTGAAGCTTAGAATTTTTGATTTCGTTTGTACATTCTTAATGAAAATGTCACAAAGATGATAATTTCTTTGTATAATAGAGTGAGTGATTAAGCAAATATTGATGCTAACTGGACTCCTTATCTTTATAAAGTTAAAACTGAATATTATGTTCAAAGACAACACAAAAACTTTTTAATCGATTGCTTAGAAGAAAGAGAACCCCGAAGTATATATAATAAATGGCTTTACTTTATTATCTACTGATTTATGAGTCTTATAGTTTATAGGAGGAACAAACAATCAATATGATTTATTTCGTTGACTACCGGTATCTCAAAAAGTCGCAACATAGTTTCCGGCAATTAAAGTGATTGATTGTATTAATAATCAAGGAAATAATTCACAAATACTAATTATTCAGATATATGTCATTTATTTGATGTTTTATAAATATTTAAATTTAAAGCCAAGGAATAAGATATTGAAATGAATATACAATATCATTGAAATTCATTTGACCAATCTATACTTTTCATTGATAATCGAATTTCATGTATATAAAAATACATTGTTTGACATGTTGTAACATTTAAAGCTTCATAAAAACACTTAAAGTTGGAAGCATATGGATATTTTGAGAAGAGTTATGAAATGCAGCAAAATATTGTTATACTTACGAAAATAAATAATTAAAATTGTCAAAGCTGTTGTTGTTGCACCAGCCTGTTTCTCTGTATCTAGCTCTGAGTTAAGCTCTACCAGTTAGGTGGAAGCAGACGAGTGGGTGTCTTCGTAATTTCGAGGAGGAGACCAAGTGGAAACCCCAGAATGCTTGACTGTCACCTCCAAAGGTATCATTTCACATGGAAGACATTGCGACCACAACGTTGTTCACATGCTCCAGCCACTTTTAATGAACACGACGGATATTTGATTAAGCTGGAATTCTAACTCACTATCTTCCGGTAACGAAAATGACTCCCTAATTAACCAGGTCACCGCGGCCTTCTCAAAAATGTACCAGTTTCATCATGATTTATAAATGAAATAAAATGAATGGTATTTCCTTTCATGTTATTTACTAATAATGATGGAGCTAATAGTGGTATATGCATAATAGTGGAATTTATTTTAAAATTATCTGAATAAGAAGCATTTTGCATACTGCAGTCAAATTCTTTTACTTATGATAACAAATTTAAGTACTTAGCTTCAAGAAAATTGAGGATGATTTTACTAATTTTCGCTTTTAAAAACAATATAACAAAATGATACATATATTAAAAAAGAATACGAAATTTATCAGAAAGGAAAATTTAAAAAAATGTAAAGTGTTTGTTATACATTGCAATATATTATGTTATTTGAAGAAGAGAAATATGATAATAATCCCAATTAAAAGGTTTCTTTTAAATTTTCTTTCTGCCTACTACGATTACTTGCAATTTTATACATTTTAAAATTGTCTTGTACCCAACTTGCCTGCATACAAGTATATAAGTATACATTTTAAGAGAGTGATTTTAAAAAAGAGTTAAGGATATGTAATTAAGAAATATTGATATATAATTTAATATATAATTTTTCTGCTTTCAGTTTTTTAAGTATATTGAATTTGTCTCATTGTAACTTTTAACTAGAGCGTAAATCATTGTATGAAGTGTAAATTCACTTTGAGTATACTTATTTATATGTATATCTTCAGATTCTTAAAATTCAATTATTTCTTTGTATCACATATTATAACTGTGTTATTGATCAAGTTGCACTATTCATAGAAGAGGGGTGCCATTGCCTCCGGGAAGGTTGGACTTCTACTTGTTTGGACCGCGGGAGGTATTTCATTTCCCTCCTTCCACCCACAGGACAGCCTATGGAGAGGAACTCCCCTATCCGCCACCTGGGGACGCGCTCAGTATGGGTTACAGGCTCCCGTACTGAGTCAACGATGCAGTTTGACAGTGACATCAGAAAGGCTATCCATCTTGACCATACCTCTCCGGATTTTTCCCAAGAACCACTCCTACCCATCAAGCCTCCTATGAGTACTATTATCAATACAAACCTTTTGGAACCATGTTCTAAAAAAGAACCAACTCAAGCTCTATTACGGAAAGGTGAAAATACAGTTCGTTCACTGGCAAAAGATAACAGCGCAATTGTTTACACGGATGGTTCCTCTGACATAGATTGTAATAGAGGAGGTGCTGGCGTCTACATCCTCTACCCCTCAAAAAATGTCAAGCTTAAAATACCCACTGGCCAAATTTCCTCAAACTTCACTAGTGAACTAGGTGCTATTAAAGAGGCTCTTACCCATTGTCTCTATTTTTCTCCCTTTGATGACTAGATTGAACAAATTGTAATTTTCTCAGACTCTAAATCAGCCTTAGAAGCCATACGAAACGGTCAGTCAGCACTGACGGGAAATATTAATACCCTTCTTCACTCTCTAAATATTCCATGCATTCTCCAGTGGATTCCTGCACATGTGGGTATTGAGGGAAACGAATGTGCAGATGCCCTTGCAAAAGAAGCACGAGATAAAGAGCAACCACGAACTGTCACCTGTACAGACGCAAATGCCGTTGCCAGGCGAAGAATCTATGATCAGCATTTTGACAAGGCAACAATCCCTGATCTAGACTGCCCAAGAAATCTCTTCTCTACAATAGCTCGGCTGCATACTGGACATTTCAAGGGCATGAAGATATCACCAACTGGTATTAAATCCTATCTCAACTGTGAGCACTGTCCTCAATCTGAACTAACTCCAGATCATGTCTTAAATTGCCAAGCCATTATCCGCTCCCTCTTCGATATAAGAGCTCCACCAATTGAGATCCTCCATAGCCACAGGGCTCCAGAACTAGCAGATCTCATCAACAAGACTTTTGGTGGACTGTAGACTTTTTTTTTTTTTTTTTTTTTTTTGCACTTCACATTTACTCATAGACACGACAACAACAACATTGATCAAGTTACTTGTAACTAATAGCTTTGTTGATAGATGATTTGGTCTTTCTTCAGCTGATTAGAGCTAATTAAAGATCACGTATAATGCCTGACTTCACTATATTTTCGTGCCATATAGAAAATGATACTGATTATAGAGTCGAGATTTTTCCTTGTCCCCAGTTTAAAATGAATAAATTGAATGTTATTTAATTATGGACTGAATTTAATCTGTTGCTTATTCTGTTCTATCCAATATTTTACCCTATTACTTTGTTTAATTACATTGTATATGCTATATACGGCTTTGACTATTCCTATAATCATTGTTCAATAAGACTTACATATTTTAAAATAGTCAAAAACACACTGAATAAAAAATATAAGTAAGTTTCAATAGTTCATTTTTCCTCTTTCTTGAGTAAATGTTTCTAGTGTGTATTTCCTTTATGTGTTTTTAGAAATTTCCTTAATGAGAAAATAATCATGAGCCCTTCTATAGTGGTTTTAAGTTTTATTTCGAATATTAAAAGGATCAGCAATTTAGGTAAATAATACAAGACTTTGTTTGTCCAAGGAACTAATTTTCAACTTATTAAGTTTTATTTAAAACAAATTAACGAAAGGAAAATTGTTTGATAAAATTAAAACTTGCTTTACCCAGGCTCAATCTATTAAAAACTAGTGAGAAAAAATTAAACTTCGTATATAATCTATGTAAATTTGAATTTCAAATTAATGGCACTTTTAGTGGGAAGGATTTAAAAGTCATCAAGTAAAAGAAATAGATAATTAAGCAAGATTGAAAAAATGTAATTACATTTTAACTATACTTTTGCTACTTATACTTAATTAGGAAGGTTACGCAAACTATCTAATAAAATTATTCTTTTTTCCTGACATACGTTTTATAATAAAACAGTTAAGTCCTTCTTTTAGTTAATTTGCTACATTCTTTTCTTCCCACATCTATCGAGAAAAATATTTACTACGTAAATGGGATAATTAAATAAAACCAAAGTATTTTTTTATATCGTATTGATTTTTTGTTGTTGTTGTTTTAAATGCTTCTGTTTATGTGATGAAACTCTCTTACACATCCAGTTTTTTCACTGGTACACCGACAATACCATTGATATCATTTATTAGATTGTCTTAACACTTTACCTACTTTGTTATGTAAGATATTTATTTTAGGAAAGTACTTGAGAGCACAAGTAATATTTTTTTTATCAAGTTTTAAGCAATCTTTATTTTTTGTCTCTGAAATTATATAAAGTAATATTAGTATTCAAATAGTTAAAGTTTATATATGCTTTGATCATGGCACTTACTTATTATACGAAAGTATTGTAGATCTTAGTATTTAATATTTTTGCTTTCTTAAACTTCTTGTGGTAAACATAAGATTTTTTATGAAGGATAATATGTTGTTGTTGTGTTGTTTCCAATCCCTCAGAGATCTAGCGTCAGCTAGATCAAATCCATGACACCATGAACCCTAGTGAAGTCAAGCACCAGAAGTAGATTTGCGCGAACATTCGCCAGAGTGAACCCGAAACAATCCAGTATGTGATCGGGGGAAGCCGGCCTCAGATTGCATTTATTGCACAATGAGAAGACTTTGTGCCCAGAATCAAATGTCATGCATTTCAGATGCCCACTTTTGAGTCTCAAGATGGCCGTTTGATCATGTCTGTCACCCTCGAAATCAAACGCGTTCCCCGGGGTCTTATTGCTATACCAGGGATGGATAGGCCAGACTTGCCTCACTTCTTTTTTCTTTCTAGTGAAAAATTCTTAGTAAGTTAGTGTGTAGTCTACATTGAGCAACTCAGGACAACCTCTTTTAGCCAAGATGTCTGCAGCTTCATTGCCACGAATGTTAACATTGGAGGGAATCCACTGAAAGTGGACTTCTCTACCCTTGGCAAGATTTTTAAGATGGCTGATTATCTGCAAGCCCACAAAGTAGCACACTCCACTCCAGTCCTGTAAGTATTGAATCGAGCTTCGACTGTTGGTGAGGATCCAAATGTCACTAGATTTAATACCGTGGAGGATGATCTTTAATCCTTCATTTATGACAATTAATTCGATTCTGAATACCGAGCAATTGTCCGGATTGCGTCTAGAAAACTGGATATAAAGACTCTCAATAAAAACACCGTTCCCTGTGTTATTCAACTCGTCTTTACTGCCATCTGTGTAAATCAAAATGGCATCACTGGGAATGCCATCTATGACTTCTAGAGCCAACTGTCTCAGACAGTCGGAAGCATCTGAGTTCTTGTTCGCGTCGGACAAAAGTTCAGTGTATGATACTATGTGATTTAACATACTGTTATTTTCATACGAATAGAATTGAATTACAATTTAACGTAACATTTATATTCATAAAAGCAATATACAAAATTTATTATTAGTTTTCGTAATTAAACAAGCAAACTGTAATTGAAAAAATTGAATTCAAAATGTCTTATATTAAGGTAGTACTCACAAGACATATATGTGCTTATTTCTTAAGATAATTTTCAAAATAATATATGATGATGCATATTAAGATGATAAACTGACAAAATATGTTTTCTTTAATTTTTTAATCGGTATTTATTGAATGAATGAACACCCATACATTACTTTTTCTTGTTTAATGTACAGGATATTTCAATCTTGGTTGTTTCCCTATAGGTATTTGTTACTTAAGATATTATATAGTCTACATTTCTTCCTTCTAAATTGTAAAAGTTGATTTCACATTACTTTTCTTCATATGGGTATTTTCTCCTTATAGCAACTTCTTCTAAGATTAATGGATAAAGTTGTTTTTCATTCTCAGAAATACTTGCTTCTTAAGAGCATCTTATCTTTGCTTAGCTAATTAGATTATATTGTGTGTACATAGATATTTTTAACCCAAGTACTTGCTACATAAAGTGAATATTCATTTATTCATTTCCTTTGGTCAATGGATAAAGTAATTTTACTTTGGCGAGTATTGGCGAACATTAATATTATCCAATTGTCATTTCAATTTGTATAGACGATTATTCTACATAGATATTTTTTTATAAATAATTATTTTTTTCTTACATAATAAAAAATCTATTTCTTTACCAACATGTACCTAACAAAAATACTATTTATATGTACATTGCCCTTGCTCAATGGATATAGCTGTTGTTTTATTGTTTATTGAATAGGATAATTTCACCTTGAGTTGCTTTAATGGGTATTTATTACATAAGATAAATGTCATTTTTCTCTTCTTGGTTTTATTTGTAGGATATTAAAATACAGCCATTTTTATTTGGAGTTTTGTTTTACTTAAAGTCACGTTTTTTACATTTTTTATACTTAATCATGTAAAAGCTATCATACTACTTTCCATTTAGGTATTTTATTTTAGAGATAATTTATTTTTAAATCAATGAAAACGAAATCAGTTTTGTTTTGATTTAATTTATACAGACATAAGCTATCTAGGATAAAAAAAAAATTACACATTAATCTTCAGTGCTTAAAAGACAAAACAAATTATACGTTTCAATGCTTCACATAGACACCTGATATCCAAGTTGTCTGTTCCTCCATTTTTTTCATCTTATTTCTCGAATAAGTTAATTTTTACATGAACTTACGTAAATCGATAACACATCAGATTTACGTAAATAGATAGCATATAAATTTCCTTGCTTTCAGTTCATTTGGTCAGTTTTTAAAATACTTCATTTTTCAAAGGATGCTTTCAACCTAAATTAATTATGCTCCTACTCATGTGTTTTAATCAGAGGAAAATGTAATTATGTGTTTGTTTTTACATGAGAAATTTTTACCACCACTGAATGTTGCCAATACTTCTTTGAAAATTATTTAAAAAATTATATTACTAATAATTTAAGTATTTTTAAACTATTAATAATAATTTAAAATATTTTTTAATCAAAAGTGCTATTTTAATTTCCTTTTATTTGTTAAATAAATTCTTGAATTTTTCTTTGATTGAGTTTTGATTGATTGAGATTTGCGAAATGTTAATGCATTTCAATAAAGCTTAATTCTTACGAAGACAGGACGAATTATATTTTGATTTATGTGAAAATGTTTCACTCAACACTTAAACTGCATTTCGAGAATGAATTTTTTTAAATAAATTACTTTAAATAGATTTGCAAAATAATTATTTAAATTATTAAAATTATTTTATTTTATAATTATTGCATTTTATTATGTATTAAATAACTAGTTATAATGATGATAACAATAATAATAATGAATATAATTTTTATATATATATATATATATATAACAAAATTTAAAAGTAAAATTGTAAGCAGTGAAGTAGAAAAAAATCTTCATAAAAATGTGTCGATTAGAAATATTCTCTAAATAATGATTTATGATGGTAAAATTTTTTAAATGTACTTAAATTTTGTTTTATGTAATTATTTATATGTACGTACAATGAATCGCTGAAATTTATTTTTACTGAAAAACTTTTTAATTTCATCTATAACGATAATAATGCAAAATCTAACAAAAATAATCATCTTGATGTTACTACTTATTCACTTTTATTTTAAATAGTTTTTATACTCAATTAAGTCGATAAAATTATTTCTAATACATAGTAGAAAATAATTGTAAATGTTAATTTTTACAAAAAAAAAAAAAAGTTTTTGAGATGAATTTTTCTAAAAAGTGAAAATGATAGAAATTTCTAATGCACAATAGCGTAATGAATTTAATTGATTTTATTAAATATATTATTATATAATATATGTAACTTTATAATTTATAATTTATGTAAATTATAAATGAATGTTTCAATTCATATTTAGATCAATCAATAAACAGAAGCACTTTTTAACATATTTAAAATATGCATAAAGCAAAGTATTTTTCATAATTTATATTTTTCTTATAAAATATGAAATTATCACTAATGTAACTGTAATATTGTATATTTTCCTTATCACACCTATTATTAATAGCTATAAACATTTATTTAAGTACATACAGAAATATAGTTAATATTACATTTGTCTTCTCTATTTTTTCTTTAATTATTATCTGATCATTCCTGACGCATCAGACTAGATTGCCTATTTGTGCAGTAACATTCTTTCAGCATTCCTAAAATTTTTATAACATTCTTCTCATTTATTTCCGTGATTGCTGCGCATTTGTTACATTTTATTCTATGAAATATATATAATAGCTTATGGAAGCATCTTTTTTAAAAATTTCAATATACCATAACACTATAAATCTTCATTTGCTTTTAAAGAGTTCAAAATACCATATTGTTCATTTTTTATTTGCAACAATTTGTCGATGTAAAGTAAATTTAATAAAAAAAAGTCACTTGTATAGGAATAAGAACTGACATACTTCTTTTTATCATTATTTAAAGTGTTCTCGTGTTTGAATAAAAAAAATATGTAATTTAACGAAAAAGCAGAAACATTTTAAACTATTTGATTCAGTATAAAGTAATTTGTACTTAATTTATCCTTAAGTATTTGAGAGTATTGTTTGTTAACAACTTAAAAATTGTTATGATATAGTTAAAATTTTGAAATTTACAATATAACGTAATTTAAATTTATCATGGGGAAACAGAAGAAGAAAAAAACTTGAGAGAGGTAGAAATGACCAGGAAAGTGTTGGGAATAACTCGTGCTGTAATCATTTTCGTAAAATTAAATAAAATTAGAAATACTACATCACATTACATTCTATAAAAAACTGAAATGCAAAGTGAGGATTTTATTTCACTAAACTAAATTCTATTACATATTGAGAATTCTTGCGAGTAATCCCATATTTTAAATCATTTTGAATTTTTTTAAACATTACGTAAAATTTTAATTCAATTCTATTCATATGAATGGGACATTATATTTATTGTATTGTGTCGAATTATTCACAAAAAAACTTTTATTTACTACCAGAAATCTAAAAATGAAAAAACGTTGAATGTTATGATGTGCAATACTTTCGCATAAAAGAATTACTTACATGCTCCATGATCAAAGAATATAAATATTTTAACTTTTGAAATACTAATATAATTCAGAAATAAGCAATTGTAAAATAAAATAAGTTGCAGAAAATACTACTTGTGCGTTCGGAGCGGTATTTAATAAAATAATTATTTGAAAAAGTATTTTTTAAATAAACACCTTGCATAACAGAGTAGGAAATATGTTAAATCAATTTAATGAATGACATCTAATGTATTATAAAAGTGCGAACAGAAAAAAAAGCTTGCTATCAAAGAATTCTATTACATAATCAAAAGCTTTGGAAGTAATAGAAAACTAAAAATATTAATACAATATAAAATTTTACTTTGATGTTCTAACACAATACATTTGTCTGAAATGTTCATAATATAATCTCGCATAAATTCATATTAAATCCTTTTCTTGGGCTAAGCAACCGAGTTTCTATAATTTGCTTCTTATTAAACTCCAAAAAATTGTAATCAATTTAAACGCTAAAAATATGTTTTTTTATATATGCTCCCTATTTTATAATGAAAAGTATAAAATTCAAAATTTTTAACGATTAAATAAATTTACCTTACTTATAAAAATAAAGTCTTGACAGCAATATGGGTTCAATATTTTAAAATTTATTGTTGAACAATGTGTTCATTTCTAAATTCAAGTAATTTAGCTTTTAGCAAGTTTTTATTTCTAGATTGAGTAAAAAAGAACAAACTTATCACAGCAAATATCATTTTTATAAATTTATTTGTAAGTTCTGTACCTGAAAATGTATGATGCATTTTACTATATTATTTTACACGTTGTCGCTGTATTTAGAGTAAAGTATAAAGTTAGTTTAAGAGTTCATATATATATATATATATATATATATATATATTATATATATGTAAAATTTGCTTAAAAAGTAATATGCTTTATTAGCTTAAATTTTTTTCAAGTTTTCGTCTTAATACGTTATCCCCAGTTAAAAAATATTGTGATAAGCCTGATAAAAATATATTGTAAGTAACTTACAAAATACCTGACATTTTTCATTGAAGTCTCAAAGAGGTGTTTCTTTGTTTGAAATTACATTTAATGATATTTCATTTCTCTAACAGCAATAAAGTTCTTTAAGGAATTTCAATTGCATCAGCATTCACATTTTTTGTATATAATTACCTTTATATTCAAGAGCTTTTTTGTGTAAAGTACTAGTATTAAAAATCATAATTATTGCATTGTTGATTTGAAGGGATTAAAAATATATTTATTTAAAACCATTTATTCAACTAGGAGATAGATAAATTTTTCAATATTTGAGATTACACAAATATTGATACCTTATGTCAATAATATTGACGATTCTATTCTCATGAGAATCAACCTTCAGGCCATCAAGCTATGGTTTTTATTTTGCCAATTATTGACATGCAAGAGCGAAAGGCATGAATGGCAAAGCACGATTGTTTATTTGTGAAAAAGTTCATACTTGTTTTACTAACACTAGTGTCCAATTTTTCAGTGATTTTTTCTATGACCATATACTTTTATGCAGTTTTACTTAAATTGAAATGCATACATATTTAATTCTCACCTGATTTATATGTAACTTTAATGTATATTAAATCCAGTGCTATAAGGTTATTTAAAACAATGATATTTTTTATGACATATTCAACAATGTGCAGTTTTCTAATAACTACTAAATACATTTTTTAATTTTAAAAGCTTAAGTTATAGATTGTTTTCATTACGTAGACATGTTATGAAAAAAATAATTGCATTTATAAGTGAGCATTAAGTAAGAAACGTTCTGTTTTTATTTTGTTCTTAAGACATACTCTGTTGACAACCTTTCAATGACAGTTATCTTCTTTTAGGACTTAATACGCCCACAAGAAGGAAAAGGGAATGTTTTTGATAGGATCTAAATTGTCTTTTAGATTATAACTTACGTCATACTTATAATATGACTCCATGTTTATTATTAGAAGCATTATGCTTTGATGGTCTTATAATAAGCTTCTGCATCAAGACAAACCTTAAGTTGATAAACATTTTCCATTATTAAACTTAATTAAAATTCTGTCTATATAAACATTTTATCTCTCATTCAACCAAAAATTGTTAATTAAAGTATGCGCTTTTGTATATTATTCTAGAAAAGGATATCATTCTACGTAAGAAATTGTGTGAATTATCTTATTTAATAGAAACTAATTTGATTATTTATAATCCCTTAGCAATCTTTTAGAGTAAATCCTAGAAACATGAACAAAGCTTTGTAATTGAATCAATAATTTTAAATATACATAACAAGGGAAAAAAGTTATTCTTAGGATTTTCTTGCAATATTAATTTTATTGTGTCATTTTAAAATTTAACCGGTCTTCATTATATAAAAGAATGTCATTACGAAAAATAATTTATTTGTAAATAAAATATATGAAAGCAATTGAAAATGTGAGGAAATAATACATAACTAAAACTAGTTAACAAATATTTATTGAAAAATTAGTGAAATATGTATTGATGTTATTTAGCAGTATTTCATAGTATAATAGTACAGTTCAATGGTAAATTTCGTTTCACTTTATTGATTAGTGTGCACCAAATCTTATTAATATAAATTTCAACAATTTTTCATAGTAAAAGTTTCAAAATTTTGAAATTATAATATTAAAACTACGATGAAAAACATCTCTTTTGCAATTTTCCGGAACTGTGCAACTATAACTTTATTGAAATTTACTTAATCACGTGAATATACATTTTAGTTTTTCCTTTCTGTGTTAAAGATAAATTTTATTTTGATTACATTGTTCTTCATACATTTACTTCAAACTATAACTTTATTGAAATTTACTAGATTTTATTATAGTTTTTTTATACTAGAACTGTACTACACTTGGAATATACATTCACGTGAATATACATTATTTTTCCTTTCTATGTTAA
>JAPDSC010095308.1:0-15327 GCA_026290005.1 Latrodectus geometricus | reverse complement strand
GCAGCGCCCTCTCTTGCGTGTAAATGGTGTGCAGCGCTACACGAATTGCATAGCCTTTGTTATCCCCAATTCAGAGTCACTTCACCCTAGCAAGAGCATTAACACGTTTGGTAAACTGGACAAAAAAATTATGTACTTTACCTATTCGGCCAGTTTTTCTTTCAAATTTACAAAACTATTAAATAAATTAGCGGTTAATAATAAAAAAAAATTCTCGGAAACATATTTAAATTAAAATTTTCAAATGAAATAGAAGAAAAAAATTCACATTATAAATGAGACGATGATTTAGAAAATACAGTCATCAATCATACTTACTTGAGTGTACACCAGTGGAACAGTGACCCAATCATGACCCCATAGATGTCCAGTCTTCGTCCGTAAATTGTTCACTTCCTAAGATTAAGATATTATTTTTTGTTATTACTAAACAGGTATAAGATTAATAGATTGCTTAAGGAAATTGTTAATTTTTAATGAGCTCACAGGCTCACAGAGGGGCTAATTTAATTGTTAAGGAGCGATTCGAAAATGGACTCCACATGATATATGTTGAAAAATGTAATTTTATCATGGTAGTCTGGTAAATGTGTTATATATACATAGATAAATGTGTATTTTTTAATATACGTTTACTCTATATCACATTAAATTAATTTTAACAATTAAATTTTAATTGATCTTATATATATTTCTTTCAGCTCATGGTAAAATGAGTGATGCGAGCAAGAAAAAATTCGTTATTCGGAGGAATATTTAAAATTTGGGCTCATACTTGCTGTCCAGAATGAGTGGTTTCCATTTTGTTTTTTATGCTAGCAATG
Organism: Latrodectus geometricus; assembly: GCA_026290005.1. Taxonomy (NCBI): domain Eukaryota; kingdom Metazoa; phylum Arthropoda; class Arachnida; order Araneae; family Theridiidae; genus Latrodectus; species Latrodectus geometricus. The sequence goes on along the minus strand of JAPDSC010095308.1, from coordinate 14,503 downwards.
CTTGACCAACGAATCAATGAAACGAGGTCATCTTGCGGAGGAGAAACAATGCTTATATTGATTCGAATTTTGAAAAGAGGACAGGAGTAAAGTTCCCGCTCACACTTCAACTCGTATTCTTGAGGCTAGTTATGAAATTTCATCTGGAAATAATCAATCTATTGGGAAGAATTTATTAATAAAACCATCAATATATCAGCATTTCTTAAAACGGCTCTTGACAAAGATGTAAAAACTATGTCACTTGGTAACAATATTGTAAATGGGAGAACAGATGAAATGAGCGAAGATTTTCAAAAACATCTTGTTGAAAACAAGAAAATTCTCAGTGCAAATGGATGAATCAACTTTGATAGACAGTGAGGCAGTATTGATAACTCACGTAAGATATATTTATAAAGGGTATTTTGCTGAAGAAATGTTCTGTAAAAGATTAGAAATCACCACTACCTCCAGAGATATTTATAATAAGCTAAAAAAAACTATTTAGATGTTTATAATATACCAATGAAATATATAACATCTCGTGCTGCAGTTCCTAATATGATGAGCAAGAAATATGGTTTCTTAGAATTGATGAAAAATGAGAATCCAATAATGATTCTTGTGCATTGTATTATTCATAGAGAAATTCGGGTAGCTAAAAAACATCTCGTATAACTGCTGTTATTACTGCCAGAGATGGTTGTTCTGGGTACTGATTTCTCAGGATCTATGCAGCCAAATTTTTTGAAAATTTAATTACTTGTTATTTCTAGTATAATATATTTGTCCAATAAATATCATTTTGTTATCTGCATTTCTTCCTGGTGCAGCAATTTTAATGGCCAGTAGTGTAGTTGAAGCTCAAACTGAAGAACAGTCAGCGAAGGGAATAATACTTCCGATTTCTCTTCACTTGTGGTATTAGTTAAGAAGAAAGATAATTCTTATGGACTTTGCATTGATTACAACCGGGTTAATAAGAAAACGGTTCGTGAACATTTCCCTTTGCCAGTTATCGATGACGTAATAAATAAATTACTTTCTTCTGTAGTATTCTCAACTTTGGATTTAAAAGAATGGTTTCTTTCATGTTGGCGTTGAGGAAAGATCTCGTAGAACGAATGAAAATTCATTACTCACGATTGTCAATATGAGATTTTGAAGTGCCCAATTGGATTGACTAATTCTCCGAGTACTTTTCAGAAATACAACTATAATGTGTTTGGCAGGTCGCAAACTCGGTAGACCATCCGATTGAGACACCGTCTTATGGTATACAAACCCCGTCTTATAGAGGTCTTAGTGTGACGTAGCTATGACGTTATAATCGGACGTCATGGATATTTTAAACCAATGAGAATTTGTTTACATTCTCATTGTTTACATTCCGGTTCCATTTCCGATTGCAATATTAAAAAAAATATTATTACCTCTATAAAGATTTATAATTAACTCTTCCTCTTCAAATGTAAACTTGTAATAACTAGTACTCTCGATATCAACGTGGTATATTTCTCCTGCAGAAATTGAAATTAGTGATGTCTCGCGGAAAGTTGCCAGATATTTCAAACCAGCTCGATATCCAGATTTGTCTCGCGCTCCGCCCATTTTTTGACGTAGGTAAGACATTTGTGACGTCATTTGGCCTCATGTGAATCTCGCGAGATCTTCGGCTTGTCTCTCGATACATGTCTCATGCGATCATCTACGAATTTGCGGCCTGTCTATCGCAGTTATTGAAAGAAGGTGTTGTAGTGGTGAGTTAATTATTCCTGCAGAAAACTTAAACTTGTCGTACAAACGCCGTCAAAGGGACTTGAATTGAAAAGAAATGTTATATTTTGAAACGTAAAATAAAAGTTTGAGGGTATAAAATAATAAATGTTAAATTGCACCCGTTAACAAATAAAACTAAAGCTATAATTTATTTCCCCAACCAAAAAATACAAAAGACATTCAGAGATTTCTAAGATTGACTGGGTATTTTCGAAAGCTTATTAAGAATTACAGTATTAGTGCTAAACCTGTAAATGATTTATAGAGAAAAGAGTCTAAATTTAAAGTTGGTAAAAATAAAAGAAATTCCTTTAAACAACTAAAATATATTTTGTTCACGGAACCCTCAAAATGAAATTCATTGTGTGTCATCGATGGTTATGGTGTCACTCTTATTCAGGTCTTCAACAGATAATCAATTCAATCCCGAGTAAGAAGACAACAGAAGCTGAGCGAAAATATTCATATTATCAAATAGGCTGTTATAGAAACTCTAAAAAAATGTAGGGTATATGTGCTGAGAATTCCTTTTAAAATAGACTGCAACCCTTTTGCTATGCACAAAAAAGATTGATGCACAAAAATTGCTAGATAAGCTCTAATGTTAAATGACTTTGACTACACACTGAAAAGATTCTAGTATGCGACATGTCGATGCTTTAAGTAGAAGCCTACAATTCGTATGATAGTTCAAGATAGTTTAACACTAAAAATAATCCAAGCACAAAACACAGACGAACATATCAAAGCAATTAAACAAATATAAAAACCACATGATGATAACTTACTCAAAAATAATGTTCTTTATAAATATGTTAATGGTAATGAACTATTAGTAGTCCAAGAGGAAATGCAAATGAGTATAATTAAATCTGCACATGTGAAAGATCATTTTGAAATTAAAAGAACAGAAGAAAGCTTAAATTCTAACTTCTACATTCCCCCAGATTAAGGAAAAAAATCGAAAAATGCATATCAAATTGTATTTTAAGCAATCAACAAAGAGGTAAACACGGGGAATTACATCCAATCGAAAATGACGACACTCCTTTACACACATATCACGTAGATAATTTATTAAAAACTAGAAAGTACTCATAAGAAATATAAACATATCTTTGCTGATTACCAAGTTTGTATGGCTGTACTCAATGAAATCTACTGATGCTTCTGAAATTAGGACTCCAAAAGATTGTTTTCGGTAACCCCTCTTGCATCGTTTCAGATAAAGGTCCTGCGTCTACTTCAAACGATTTCGAAGACTATTGTCGCCGTGAAGATATTAAACACATTTGTATAACCACAGGTTTACCTAGAGCCAATCAATGGTTTAGTAGACCGCTTTAACTCTAGTATAATTTCTGTTCTGTCCAAACTGTCGATAGAAAACCCAGTTAAATTGTATTTGCATGTTAATAATGTACAACAGGTTATAAACTCAACTTATCATAGAACTGTTGGTACGACACCATTTGAATTGCTGTTCGGTACCAAAATGAAACAAAAAAATGACGTAAAAATCAAAGATCTCTTAGACGCGGAAACGCGAACAGATTTCATTAATAATTGCGATAACCTTAGAAAAGAAATTAAGAAACAAATTTTTAAAGTTTAAGACGAAAATCACGAAACCTATAATTTAAGAAGAAAACACAAGCTAGAAAATTCAAATTAAATGATATCGCTGCTATTAAGTGTACACAACAAGGTCTCAAGTTGAAACCCAAGGATTTAGGACCCTACAACATAAAAAAAGCAATGACAAGTAAGATGTTCAAAAGATTACCTAAGGTCCCCTGGTTACCAGTACTTGCGTAGAATACATGAAACCTTGGCCCGATGTCACTTAAGAAGTTGTAAAGGATGGCGACCAACTCCTGATTTTGACTTTTTTCCCCACTGAGTTGCTATATTTTAAGACTAAAACCTTTTATTTCAGATTGTTGCTTTTTTTTCTTTCAAATAAAAATAATAATTGAGATGTGTTCAAGAAGTTTCCTTTTGATGATGGTCAATGACGAGAATGAAGATGCCGCCATCGAGTCTCTAACCAGATGAAAGAGTCCTCCACGACAAAATCTCAGATTCGAGGAACAATGACGTTAGATGAGAAATGACTACTATGTTTTAATATTTTTTTTCCCTTGAACATGTTAACGCTCTTATTCATTTTTTATTTCAGGAAGTTCTGATTTTAGACGAATGCTGAGATCAGTTATTGTCGTCAGGATGGCTGATTGTAATATCGAAAGCGCCATTCACACATCAAGTTCTCCACCGGACATAAAGAGAGGATAGAACGACGATGAGAGCCGAGATAGATACATACAAACTGATTTTGGACAATCATTAACTTTGAATTATAGAGTTATAATTCAAAGTTATTGATCGTCAATAATCAGATGACGTGTTTGTTTGATATTCATTTCTAAATATATTCTTGTTATTTTAAGCATTTTATTAAATGATATAAACTTCATATGTAATTTATTTCTAATAATAAAGAAATCGAACCCATAAATTGTTGTAGATCATTTTAAAATCTATACCTAACCTGACCTAAGGTTGTTGTAATGGGCCTACGTTATGGAATGGCTGTTGTGTGGCCTTGTTGTAGTCTTCAGTTTCAAATGTCCCGGGCTCGAACCCAGTTATTTTTGAACAACGGAAGATGGATGTGATGTTTCTGCTTAAGCCTTTGAAGTTTCCCTTGCCTTGTGACGCGTGAATACGTCTTATTGCCTACGAAAATGTCCTCCTGGAAGGCGTTTGACAATAAAAGGCTTAGCAACAGCCTTAGGCAGCCTCACATAGTTAACATATAACAGGCTATCCCAAACATTGTATGTCATTTTCTCTTTTAACTGGTTACTGTCACATAGAAATCTAAAAGGTACAGTCGGGTGCAGGTGAGTTCCCAACTGTACCTTAAAGATTAACAGGATTTGAACACTCGCCTATTACCAAGCACCTCGTAATTCTGGACCACTGTGTTGTGACGAGGTCACACTGAGTTGGCACCCCCCTCTCCTCAAGAAAGGGTTGAACTCGTTCCCAACTCACGGAGCATCAGCAACCCAGTGTGGCCAATGCCACTGATGCTTCACTTTGCCGACCTCACGGCTACTGCAGCAAGCAAATAGAAAAGAAACGTCATTCCTATTAAAAAATAAGAATAATGCTCACGTCTAAGAGTTGTTTGACAGGTTCTCCTGTGTGAATTCGTCCTTCCTTCACAGCCAGGTTGGTGAGATTGATGAACCAGGCGAAAGGAACCCAATGCTTATTCACGTTGATGGCGACGCTGTCGTAAAGCTGTTTCTCCTCCTGAGTCATCAGACCTGAAAGCATTGTTATTTGAAGGATCTAGTTCATTTGTATGGGAAACAAATTAAATGATTTTGAAACAGAGGGCGCTGTAGGAGGCTATTAATACAAAACAATGCAAGCAACTATCATGTCACAAAGCTAGAATACGTTTTCTTTGACCAAAGTAATCTCCTATAAAAAATACATTTTAGAGAATTTTAAGGCTACATTTTTTTTAAACTTTATACGCATCGACTCTATTAACAAAAATTTTAATTGTATTTTGCTCTTAATAAATCTTTCTTTGTGAAAATAACCTCGAATACAGATTGTTTGAAAATAACAATTTTTTTCAAAATTTTTGATTTAAAGATCTTTCGAGATTTAAGAAATTAAGAGCTTTTTTTTATGAGCTTTCTGAGTAGAAATTAGCAACAAGCAAAATTTTACTGAGTATGGAAATTGTCTACAAGTAAGCGACACATTTTTAAATTTCATTTGGATCACTTTTCACTCATTAATTATTGTAAATCTCTCTCTCATTTAATTATACAGTTTAAATTAATCAAGCTTATAATCTTTATATTTCTTGTTAAAAAAAAATTTGTACAGTTTTGGGCTCTTATTTTCGAAAGCTTTTTTCTTCATTTTCAACATAAGTTTAAATTGTAAATATTAAAGCAATGTAATATGCCAATAAATCCATATTATAGAATTATCGGCAAAAAATCTATAATATAGATTTATAAATCTATATGTTCTAGTATTTCAATTCTTATAACAATATAGTGTATGCAACCTATATGTACGGTTAAGTATTTCCCATAATTCATGGATTTGTTACAAACATACATTGTTCACACTCTTTTTCGACTACATTAAAAACGGTGATATAATTTACTTATTTTTCGATTGGGAAAAAGATATTACCTGCTGCCACCAGATGGCTCACGGTAGGAAATCTTTTTTTAGCCGATCCACTGATAGTCTGGAAAAGAATGGTTGTTGCCAGGTTCACATACCGTACCATCGTTCTCCTGATGACTTTCCCTCGCTCGTCTGAGCCGTTCACATACATCAAGACCGTGTGGGCCACCCTGTTACACAAAAGAATCAATACGGTACATATATATATATTTCACCTTCTGTGGAATAAGTATGAGGAATAATCTCCACCACGGCTAGCATTTTTGAAATTCTTTTTTATTATTTAACAACATCTATATTCCACAGAGAGAAAATAACACACACACACACTATATAATATAAAAACAAACATAACCTAAGAACTAAACATTTCTTAACGACATCTTCGAGCAGCAGCAGTCACTAGTGTTCGAGCTTATATCATCATCTGTCAGTTCGTTTTGACAGTTAGAGGGCGTTGTTCTGTTACAGACTCCCCCTCTGGCTCTGAAATCGTCCCGATAATGAGCCAGAATTATTTGATTTTCTAATTTTTAATAGTCTTCCTCGTTTTCTTATGGGAGCTACTGGACCTCTTCTTAGCAAAACTTTAGTGGGTGAAGTTTTACTTCCCTAAAAGGGAGTCAAAGCAGAAGTGTGGTATACTCCTATTGGTGTATTTGGAGCATTTGTGTTTGCCACAGAATACGATACAGGGGATTTGGTGGTGACGATGACAAATGGTCCATCGCGGCGAGGCGAAAATTTTGCATTTATACCAAATTATTACTTATATTTGGTTTAGTATCCAAGACTAAATCTCCCGATTTATACGTAGGAGCTGGTCTCCTTCTCTTGTCGGCATAAGTCTTACTTTTAGGTTGCTGTTCTAAAAAGATTTCTTTGGCTTCGGATGTGAATTTTTTCAGGATTTTTAGATAAGAGGTCATTTTAGCGACAAAGTTGTCGTTTTCGATGATACCACGAAAGTCGTTGGTAACATCATCAAGGGTGCGAAGCTCTCGCCCGAAATTGAGAAAAGCAGCTGTTTTTCCTGTTGAACTGCGATTTGAAGTGCTTAGTGTGAAACGTATTGCAGGGAGTTTTTCTGACCAAGTATCATGACGGTTGTTCACTAATATGGCCAGACGAGGTTTCAAATCGCGGTTCTTCCTCTCAACTGGATTCGCTTGAGGGTGATACACCGGTGTTAAAGACTGATGAATGTCCATGAGATAACAGAGTTGCTGCATTACAGCAGAAACAGATTGTGGTCCGTTATCACTGATAATCCTGCGTGGTATTCCATACCTTTCAAAAATTTCTTCTATCAAGGTGATAGCGCATTCTTTTGCTGTTGCATTTTCCAATGCAATTAGCCCTACCCATTTCGGAGTAACGTCTTCGATTATAAATATCTATTTTTTCCCATGGCTAACTGGAAGAGGTCCGAACAAATCAATAGATAACGTCTCAAACCTTTGGGAAGGAACTGGAGTCTGGGGGAGACCAGCCGGTTTCTGGTTGGAGGGCTTGTATCGCATACATTCAATGCAATCTTTTACATAATTGGTGATGTACTTTCGCATACTAGTCCAGTAGTACCATCTAGCAATTCTATCGAATGTGCCTTCAGCACCGTAATGACTTGCGGCAGGATCATCATCATGAATTTTGAGAATTTGTTTTTTCTCATTTTCTGGAATGACAAGCTGAGCCTCATCAGAATCATGTGCATATTTGTATAGTACACCTCTGTTCATCAAAAAGACTTTTTCTATCCAGTTTTTATATTCCTCGGTCAGGTTGACTGCTTCCAAGGCATTTATTATTTTCTTTAGATTTTCATCTTGAAGTTGGCTGTCTCTAATTTCCTTAGGACTTTTGTTTAGAAAATCTACTGAAACAACAGTGGGTTCGCTAACAGTCACGGCACATATCTCACGGGGAATATCTCCTTTGTGTCAAGGAGGGCGAGATAACATGTCAGCTACGACGTTGCTCTTGCCAGGTACGAACTCGATATGGAGGTTGAACTCTTGGAGTTGTAGAGTCCAACGAGCAAGTCATCCTGATGGGGACTTTAAAGACATGAGCCATCGTAACGTCTGATGGTCCGTGGCAACTGTTACTTCTTTTCCTTCAATATAGCATCTGAATTTTCCAACAGCCCAAACAACTGCAAGGGCTTCACGCTCTGTAGTTGAGTAATTTCGCTCAGCACTTGTTAGTAGCCGGCTTGCAATTCAATGGGATGTTGATCTTCCGGTGTCTCTCCCTGGAGTAGGACAGCACCTAGGGCGTACCCACTGGCATCGGTACGCAAGACAAATGGTTTACTCGGATCACATTTCTTAAGGACAGTTGGTGAAATAAGTAACGTCTTTAACTTATTGAACGAGGCTTTCTCTTTTTCATTTCAGCACCAAGAGGATGACTTCTTGGTTAGGGTACTGAGAGGACTGGCTGTTTCAGAAATGTTCGGGATGAACCTGCGGTACCAAGAACAAGTCTGCAGGAAAGACTGCGCTTGCTTAACAGTCTTTGGTTCAGGAAAATCTTGGATAGCAGCAGTTTTGGTGGGTTCAACCTGTAGACCTTCAGCGGTAATATAACGTCCAAGATACTTAATTTTTGAACATGCAAATTGCATTTTTCTCTATTAGCTCTCAGTTTAAATATTTAAGTCGTTGAAAAATGTCTCTTAAATTTTCTAAGTGCTCTTGAAACGACTCCGATAGCACTATAATGTCATCAAGATAGGAACGAAGAAAAATGTCACCAAGACCACTTCGGAATTTGTCTATCAGTCTTTGGAAGGTCGCTGGACTGGCTTTTCAACCCAAACGGCATTCGTTTGAAACGATATGTCCCGAAAGAACAAATAAATGCAGTTTTGTCTCGGTCCACAGTATCCACATTTACCTGGTGATAAGCAGCTTTAAGGTCGATGGTCGACATATAACGAGTTTGTTTAGCTTCTTGAAGTAGATCATCTATGCGTGGAAGAGGGTAAGAATCCGTCTTGGTGAGGACATTCAATTTTCTGTAATCAACACAGAATCTATAAGCACCATTTGGCTTAGGGATGAGCACAAAAGGAGCTGCGTACGGAGACTCACAGGGTTCAATAATTCCTTCATTTAAGAGTCTATCAATTTCCTTTTGCATGATTTCTTTTTTTGCTGGAGACACTCTATACGGAGAAACAGATACTCGTGGATGATTATGAGTATCAATGTAATGTTCAATAAATGGAATTGCTTCTCCCCCTGGACTGAAGATAGTTTCATACTGGGATAAAAGCTCATTTAATTTAATTCTTTGTTTAATAGTTAGATGAATGCCTTCATCTTCTCGCAAATGAGAAGGAGGATTCTTCAATTGCTTTCCCGGGGTGGAAGTCAAATGGGACGCTTCATCTTCAATGGTATGAACTTTTTCTTTCACGGTTAACGGTGCAACCGTTTGAGAAGCATTTGCTTGTAGCGACACACAGGGAGTTGACATCGGCTTTTCAAAAGAAAAGTGACGTTCAGATTGATCATTGAAGAACCAAGTCTTCCGTTTCAAATTTAGTATAATCCCAGCTAAGTTCAAAAAGTTTATTCTCAAGAGTGTGTGGTTAGCTTTTGTCTCAGGGAAGACAACAAGGTTAAAAGAAAACATACAACCTCAAAGACGAATCTTTACCTGGGTTGCGTGAACTCTCTCATTATTTTACAATCGTCTGCCAAAGTCATTAGTAGAGATCTGATAGCAAGAGTTGCTCCTTGTTTCACATCAGGATGTGATAGAGGGTTTCCCCCGCTATTGAGTGGGTTGCAGCAGTGTCTGCGAAAGCCGTACCCATGATTCTATTAATAGTTATTCTTAGTATAGCCATTTTTGCAGGTGCACTGGAAGCCGATTGAAAAGTAACACTGCTAAATGTACCAGAAATTTCCCTGTCCTTTCCTTTACAAGTAAGGCATTTTGGTCTAGTGACTCCTGGACAACCACATCCATAGCACTCGACTTCACTTGCCTCTTTCTTACCATTCCCATTTCTTTCATGTTTTCTTTCTTGGGTTGAGTGCTTAGGAAGAAACTTTGATATACTGAAAGAAGGGGTTTCTTTTTATCATATGGGACATTTTCGTAAGCATCTAGTTTTTCAGCTAAATAGAGGGGATTAGCCCAATGGGCCCAAGAGTCAAAGAAATTATCCTTGACGTCTGGTGGAGTTCTTTTCTTAATCTGATCTGTGATAATTAAGCTTTTTAGAAGATCAAAAGTTGTGACATTCATTTCTTTTATCCAACCTTCAAAATAAGAAGATAATTCAAAGTAAAAATCTCGCCATGTTGTATCAGAACTTTTCCTATGTGGAGAGAATAATTGTCGAAACTTATCAGCAGTAACCCTAAATCTTTTCAGGAGCATTTTTTTTACCTTCTGATAATTTTGAGTATCTTGTTCATTCTCTCAAGCAAGCAGTTGTTGTGCTATTTCAGTTGGCAAAGAGCCAATTAAATATGCTATCCAAGACGACTCGGGAAGATTCATAAATTTTAACTGTCTCTCGAATATAATAAAAAATAATCCAATTTCATCTTCTTTTGGATTAAATTTAGGAATGATACGATTAAGTTCGAATTTTGGACATTGAATCAGGGGTAGCTACAAGTGTTGCCTTTTGAGCTTCGAGCTGAAGCCTAAGTTTTTCCAGTTCATAGCATTCGCATTTGTTCATTATATTGCAATTTATGTAATCTTTCTTCTTCAATTTCCTTTTCTTTTGTTAATCTCTCATATTCTGCTACTTTTTCGGCTTTTAACCTGCTATCTTCAGCAATCTTTTCAGATTTTAAGCGATCATCTATTATAATGCTAAGCAAGTTTTTCACAAAGTTCTTCATCATAATTACCACTTTTAGTTATAAGTTCTCTAAAGTCAATTATTTTCATCTCAGTCCGACACAGTCAAACTCTGTAGAAAGAGTTCGGAGGTCTTGTTTTTTAGATTTGCCAAGAAATGCCATTTTTATCAAAGTCTTTCAATATTAGTGAATTATATGACAAGTGTTTAAAATTCAAAACAGTCTTAAATTTCAATATCTTACATTATGATCTAAATAGTCAGAAAATCAAATGTTACTAAAAGCAAACTCTTAAATATAAAATTCTTCAAATACTAGAAACATCAAATCAAAACACATTTAGTATTATCGCAATATAATCAATTTAAAAATAAAATAATATATTTCAATTATTGGAATAACAAAGAAATAATTATTTTTTCAGTAAACTATTACAATATTACTAGAAAATAGTCAGTACAACTACTAAAAAAATATTAAAATATAGCAAACACTGTAAAAACTTCACTCTTTATCTACTACTGAATCCAAAAGAAATAATGTTATAAATTAGGGAAAAATTAATTATCGCATGCATTGTTGGACTGCTCTTCCATTTCCTTTGATTTTGTATATATTTTTATCATTTATTTTGTATGTATCTCAGTGTCTTAATTTCAGGTAACTACCTCCTGTAACTACTTATGAGTCACCATGCAAGCACTCAATCTGGGAGTACTTATTCTTTTATTCATCGTTGTAACCATGCATAGATCTTTAAGTGTAATTTTAGGTTATACCCTTGTTATTAAAAGAGGTCAACGGCTCCCGCTGGACAACTCGTCACCCCATCTTCGACCAACGATTGTGAAACACAACTTTTTAAATTTAGATAATAGTACAAGCATATAGTTGGTTTTCAGAAATATTCAATTAAGATAGTTATCCACAAAATATTTAATGGTTTTTTTTTTTTTTTTTTTTTTTTTTTTTTTTTTTTTTTTTTTTTTGTGCACGAAACAATATTTTAAGAATACTACTCAAGTCTTTCAAATAGATTATCTAATTATTTTCAAAGGTCATAATAATAAATTATATGCAGTAATAAAATACTATATTATGATAAATACTAATGCACAAATTCTACAATAAGATCAATGCAAGAATCAAAAATAAATTTCAAATAACTTTCTTTTAAATAATGCACAGAAATGTTTTGGTTTAGCTAATTCAATACGTTTGTTTTTGGTTTAAAATACTATGCATATGAAAGATATAGAAATGTATAGATTTATAAAATTATTCAAAAGAATATCATTTAAATGCAAAATAATTAAACTAAATTATACAAACAATATTAAATATCATACAATCAACACATATGACTTTATTCATTGAATAAGTTTCATTTGCACCTTATTATAATTATTTTCTCTGAAATATAATACACTTTCAAACAGAAAGAAGATTCCCTTTTAAGAGAGAATAATCTAGTTACGAAAAGAAAAAAAAACTTGAAAAGTAATAAATCTGTTGCGAGTACAAAATTACATTTCTGAAAGAAAAGAAAAAAAAAACGCTCGTAGCTACTCGGCGATGGGAGTCTGGGTGACAAACTTATTTTCGAACAGTTTTACGAATTTCGCTTATAAGACCTGATTATACTTTCATTATTCAAATAAATGATTAAATTATATAACTATTTAAACATATTAAGCTTTTCACACATTGATAGAAAACAGTTGCAAAATAATCATAAAATCGAAACGAATAGAACAAGAAATCCAACCATGGATTTCTTGTTCTATTCGTGTGGAATAAGTGTGGAATAAGTATGAGGAATAATTTATGAGGAATAATTTACACCACGGCTAGCATTTTTGAATCCTTTTTTATTATTTAACAACATCTATATTCCACAGAGGGAAATATATATATATATATATATATATATATATATATTGGGTTGGAGGGAAAGTTCTGTCATATTTTAAAGTAAATAATTGAATTCATTTATAAATATACGTGTTTAATATTAATCAAATGCTCCGTTATTTGTTACAACCTTTTGCCATCTTTTAGGTAACTTGTGAATTCCTGTTTTGTAGAAGTTCTCGTCCTTGGAGTTAAAATAGTCAGCAACTGTCTTAGAAACACTTTCAAGCGATTCAATTTTTTCCGTTGGATAATTTTATAGAGATTTGAACAGGTAATAATCATATGGTGCAATATCAGGTGAATATGGTGGATCACTAAGGGCTTCTCATGCTAACATATTCAATTTTTGTTGTGTCACCATTGCAGTATGCGGTCGAACATTATCGTGGTGGAACACTATTCTTTTCTTACACACTAATGAAGGCTTTTTTTCTTTGATAGCTGCATCCAATTTATCAATTGATTGCAATACAGATCCACGGTTTTCCCCTGTTTCAGCAATTTGTAGTACACTGGATCTTTCCACCACAAACAAAGCAGTACTTTTCATTGATGGTTTTGGAACTGTTGCAGATGATGCTCCTGGTTCGCAATAAATTTTTTTTCTTAATATTCTCGTAAAGAATCCACTTTCCATCTCCAGCAATCAGATTGTCAAAAACCAGCTCCACATTGGGTCAAATCAGATGTGCTGAACACATTCTTGCACGATCAGACAAATTCTTTTCCCTAATTCATGTGGAACCCAAACACTTTGCTTTAACACAAACCCAAGAGATTTAACGCGATCTCCAACAGTGAATGCACATTCTCGAGATACAATGGCGCACCCTCTGGTTACACAAGAGGCCATCTATCACTCCTATTCCTCAGCCAAAAGGTGAAATATATACACTTGTTTTATAATAATTACTGAATTTAAAATAAAAATTAGAAATTTTTAAAAACTTAGTGAAGATTTCCTTACGCTTGATATCATTTTTCATTACAGGAAGGATTTCTTATTCACTAATAGAATAAAACTTCAATGATATCATAGGCTAAAGAAAAAAAATTCCTTCTCTCGCGCTTCATTTTATTTCGTTCCTTTTCTTATTCCAAAAATTAATTTTTTCCATTAACAGGAACTCAGAAGATAAATCACTTTGGTGCGAGAAGTTTTCATAGAAAGTGTTGCGGGAAAGTTAACAAGTCTAAACAAGAACTTGATAATATTGATGCAAATTCCTGAGTCTTTTGATTCATTGTTGTGGTTTGCAATAATGGAATTAATCTGCTGGTTTCATAGGGCTAATCTGATATCATGCCAAATTTTCGTCAGCACTCATTAAATTCATTATAACTGCTCGCAAAATCGTAATCTTCATGATTGGTTAATATTTTATTATCCAACCGTTGATTTATAATCAGAGCTTAATGAAACCAGAAGAGAATAAAATTTGAAGACTGGTACTTTTTCCACGAAATTTGTCTGAATTCAATCAGTCAGATGCAATTCATATCACACTTATAACTAACCTATACTATTCTGAGAACTATAACTGTCAATGGAACTTTCCTTAAGTGTGTCATCATAATAGAATTTATTTTATAAAAAGAATTTACTTTACAATCTATACTGAAGCATTATTATATCGAACTAAAAATATTTGCGACCTTGATGAAGGTGATAAATCAAAGTATGTTTTATTTCCATTCTACAGCAACAAAATTCCATTATAGTTTTGTGCGACACATAAGCGAAATAA
>JAPDSC010095300.1:791-13233 GCA_026290005.1 Latrodectus geometricus | reverse complement strand
TTCAATATTTAATATTTATGAACTGCAATTTTATTTTGACTCCGCAAAGTGGATAAATAAAAGCATTTTACTGTGATCACCACGTTAAATATCTTCCATTTCATAGTGAGCCGTATTTGCATAGCACAAGGGAGAAAATGCTGAAGACTCCCGAGCACCCACCTTGATGGGCCTGCATGAAGGCTTAAATGAAGGCTAATGGCTTGAACCAAAATTTAAAACTTTTTCGAACAATTGGATAGAGTGATTGGAATTGGAACGAATGACTGCCATTAAATTAGAGAAGGAAAGGGTACACATTAAGACTCTCAGAATAAAATCCTTAATACTGGATGTCTATACTTTTCATAATATTACACATTACAAAAGCCTTAATGTTAAAAACATTAAGGATATTGTTTATAAAGCTTTAATGCCCATTGAGATCTCATACGTACATTCGTAATCAAACACAAACAGTGGGATTCATATGAGCCCCAAGTCATTTTGAGATAATTAAAGGTCTTCTAGAATATCAAAAAAAGAACAACAATTTATCAATATTTATACACAAATTTAAACTTTATAAAGATTATGTTTTCTACAGAATTATGAAAAGCATTCTCATTATTAAAGTAAATACTTGTTTAGGTTGTCAAATGCCCCAAGGTTTTAAAATTACTGATTACTATTTAAAAATGCTTACTTGAAAATGCGCGTAAAAACTAAACACCACAATACTATTTCAAAAATAAATTGTTTCAAGACATTTTTTAAAATTTTTTGTCCTTATCTTTGTTATAAAACAAGAATTTGAAAAATATTAGAAATGAAGTACTTGAATACAGCAATCTTTGAAAACATTCTGCGACTCGAATCAAAAAATCTTTTTCTTAATTCTTAATTTTAGAATAGCTAATGAAATATCTTTAAATGCATCGCAAATAAATTTGAATTAGAATACTCATACAGATACTCTGCAAAATTGTTTCTTAAAAATGTAATTATATAATTTTAAATGAATTCAGTATTTAGCATCTATAAATTAATTTAACCCCCATTTATGAATTGCAAATCTCATCCGTCGTTTGTACAAATAAATCTTTTAATAATAGTAGTTTATAATTTTTTTAAGTTCCTAAACTGATTTTAGTGAAAATAAAAATTTCTTACTGATTTTTATATATATATATATATATATATATATATATGTGTGTGTGTGTGTGTGTGTGTGTGTGTGTGTGTGTGTGTGTGTGTGTGTGTGTGTGTGTGTGTGTGTGTGTAACTGAGTCTGGTTTTAAGAATATTTGGCATTCCACATACATTATCTAATTAAAAAATTTATTTTAACCAACCGTCTAAGAAAAAGTTAAAAACCGTCAGTAAAGTTTAAAATTTGTGATGCTCGCAAAAACACTAGTATTGACGTCACTTCATAGTTGATGTAAATGAGAAGGTAGAAAGAAAGGGGCATTACCTCAACGAAATTAACTACATATTCTGTGAATTAACTTTTAAAAATAAACTCTTGTGACTCAACGTCTATTTCCTGATAAAGCTGTTTTTCTTTGATAAAATTTTACAGACCTGTGCCAACATCTCTTTTCCTTCTGATTGCCGAAAGGGGTTGTCAGTCATTGGGAAGCCTTTCGCAATTAGCCTTTCCAAGAAATTTTAATGAAAATATAATTCAAAAACTTTTACTCTCTAAAAAATTTAAATATACCTCTCAAAGCGATTTAATCCAATCTCAAAATAATTTTAAATTTCTTAATCATGTAGATATATTATTCTTTATTATTAAAATTAATTAATTATTAACTTTTAATAGAATAAAAAATAAAACTTTAAAATAGCGTTTATCATTAATAGCAAGGCACTATTGCTTGGTACGACAAGGCATCCTTCTTGTTCCCAGAAGGTAATAAATTCGATATTAGTCTCAACAGAAAACCATCATGCTTAAAGATTCTAGGCGTAAAATACATCCTAGGATTTATTCAATAGGATTATGCCTCCACTGACTCAGTGCTGCTTGATGAGAAGGGTGACATTTGAGGTATCAGCCGCATCTCTTGATAAGGGATCAAAATTACAAGGTGCTCTGTGATATGTAATGATCAGAAATAAAAAGGGAACTTATGATTGCCTAAAACTTTTAATTAGTTCAAAATTTGGAAACTGCAGGAAATTTAAGCAGATGACATTTTGCTTTGTTAGTTACAAAACAGAAAATGCTCTTGCAATCGCATCTTTCAGTAACCACATTTTCATACGGTTGTGAAACATGACGGATGCTTTGATATTACATTCAATGAACTATTTTTAAATTAAAATACTAAATTTAAATCGGGAGATTAAATTAAAATTAATATTGATATATTTAATAAAATAAATGTATCGAAACTGTTTCTGGTTAAAATAACTTCTGTTACAAACGTCAGAAATGGGGGAAAAATCGGGAAGATTCCAGTTTTCGAATTCTGTTATAAGTGGTTTGGTATTATGAATTTGTATGTAAATGATGTAGTAGAAAGGATTTAAGAGATTTGCGAATTTTATATAATCTCTCTCTCCTTCTCTCTCTTTCTCTTATCATTTGAAAAGATTCATCTGATTGTTTTACGTTTTTGACTTTTAATTACTATCAAAGTAATTAAAATTAATTTTTAGTAAATAATGATGCAAAAAAACATAAATTTTGCTCAAATTAATACTCCTACGGTTAGAGCGTTTAATCAACGGTTCAGCAATCAAAAAAATTCATAATTTGAGGTCATGCAATGCCACTGCAATAAGCGACATCGCTAAATTTTTCTTTTCTTTTTCTTTTTTTTTCTTTTTTCTTTTTTTTTCTTTTTTCTTTTTTCTTTTTCTTTTTAATAAACATCATGTATCATTTGCGTATTCCATGCTGAAAATATTTTTTTTATATATAATGGGCCAGATTTTTGTATTAAAAGAGAGAAAACATCAAAAATTCAGAAGTATCTACCCCAATAAATATATTTCGTAAATATAACTACAAATTATTTATTTCGTGTTGCATACTTTTATTTAAGAATCAAAAATTATTAAAGATAATTGTAATTTTTTGACTAAATCCTATTAATAAAAACAAGGCAACTCACTGTTTTGTTTTGAAGAACAAATTAAATATTATTTACTGACAGATTTAAAAAATTGATTGAAAATATAAATTATTTTCTGACAAGTTTTAGCAAATAAATACTGCGTATCATCGTAATGCAGTGCAGTAGAACTAAGAAATCATATAAAAGATAAATTAATATATTCTATAATTTATATCTGCAGATTTTAATTATGAGTAAAACAATTAAGTATGAGTAAAAATTTTTACCGCAAAGAATAAATTAATTATTTTTAAAGTCTATGTTTATAATAGAAATTATATGATTTAGAACATTTAAATTGTATCTTTGAACTATGAATAATAATAATAATAATAATATCAGTTCTTAGTAAAATTATTTACTGTGGAAATGAATTTATTAAAGGTTTATATTAAGTTAATTGATAATTCAAAATATTCAAATTTAAAAAAAATAAAATGGGGATTGTAATTTTTCAGTATTTGCAATGTTCGAAAATTCACTTAATTTCTATTTTTCTTTCCATGTTTTTCATAAATGTTTATATGAACAACATTTATTTATGGACAAGATAACAGTTTATCTAAAATATCTATGGTATTCTATCTTCTTATCCTTAGTAACGCACTATTTGAGTCATGCTTTTTATTATTATTGATTTTTTTTATTATCAACACAAACACAATAGATACTATATTAAACTATATAAGTATTCCTTTATACAACGAAAATAATATTTTATTTAAAAAATTATAGAATTTATTTTATATTTATCGTATATATATTCGTGGTTAATATTTGTAAATTATGGCATTTGCAATTTCTTTTTAAGAAAGCCCTCTTTTGGAATATTTTGATTATCATTTTACATTTGATACGTGGAAATTGCATTTTATCTTAATTATTCAATACAGTTGGTTCACAAGTCTCTACCTTATTGAGTTATTTTTCAGTAAAAAATTTCCTGAAAAAATTGAAGTTTACATTGATTGAGAAATCAGGAAATGCACAGGAAAATGAAGCTTCTTAAAATTGTTCAAAATATTACATTATATCATAATGCATAGAAGACGATCGCTTGATTCCAATTATTGAACTTTCTCTATAGTTCAAGGATTCCCGAACTTGTTAAGAAAAAAAGCCGCATAGATTACAAATCACGTCACACGCTTTTTTAAAATCATGTGAATTTATTTTCATAAGGCGATAGCTTGTAGCAATTATGTATATTTATTTTATTTTATTTTTATTTATTTTTTTTTCTAAGACATTTCAGTTTTCGAAGTTAATTTTTATTGTTTTTTTTTATTAAAGTGTTATTCTAAAATTTAAATTTATATATTTAATATATGGCGTATATTATATATTTTTTTAATTTTGAAGCTCCATTTTTGGTCAAAATTGTGTTACAAAAATTAATTTTTTTTCAATGTTTGAGCATTATGTTACATTACATTACATTTAAACTTTTCGGCATTGCAATGAGTGGAATTAATGTCATCTTGTACTGTGGGTGCTGCACCGTAGCCCCAAAAGCGGATGGGTGCTCGTAACTTGGGAGCATGGATAAAGCAGAAAACCTCCCAAAATCTTCTGCTTTGCCCATGTTTCTACCACACTCAGGAGTAATATTATAAAAAAAGTTAAATATTTAAGAAAAAAATAAATATATTGTAGCTTTATCCTGTTATTATGCGCTTAAAAGTATAGCCCCAGTGCTTCGTTAAGAACAGCAGAGCAAGATTTGGATGATTATGCACGGGCAGACGACACCATAAATTCAGAAAGTGAAATGAAATATATACTGCAGTGCAAGATGTTATTTGGATGATTTTCGTATCATTTTATGAGTAAAATAGTATTTATTAACAAAAGTAAAGTTATCCATGAATGAATTGCAATAAATGTAGATTCATTATTTTTTTTAAAATAAATATAATTAAAAAAATTTATTTAATGTCCGGCCTCGTTTTATTTAACTGCGATTTTTATTTTATTTAATTTTAAACTGATAAATTAAACGATAATTTTTTTAAAATTTAAAAAAAAATTATATGAATCATTTAATAATTAAAATATTGTTAAATTAAATACTTACAAAATTATTAAATGATTCTAATCAATTAATCATTTGGCTGATTAAATCTCATTCCTAAGAAACTTAATCAGGAATATATTACAATCCGTAAGTGTTTGCAAATTTTTGTTTTAACTGATAACATCTTATCATCATGTATTAATTAAAATTCAATAAATCACATCTCCATCAAATTTATTAACCAAATTTCCGTCATTTTGCGTATTAATATGTTCAAGCTGTAAATTTATTTAGATTTATATCCAGACAAAAAAAAGCAGCTGAGGTTTAATATTTTGAAAATTAATAAAGTTATTCTTGATGGCTAATATCAATGTATAAATTTTTCTAGTGTAAATCGTTAATAAAAACTTTTCTATTTTAAGAAATTTAATATGTTAGTAAAAGGGGATATTACAGGATCTTTATTTGACTCAATATAATTGTAATTTATATTCCTATATTGAAAATATAGCAATGAGCTTCTATAAATTATCTAGTGAAAATCACGCAATTCTTATTTCCGTTTTTCGTGGGAATAATTTTACGAAACATAATTTTAACTTACATTAACGATGGAAATGTAGCGAGGCTCAATTTATGCATTTATGTTCTAATTCACATCCAAAAAGATAATGGGTTTGATCTTCCCTAACTTCGTTCTAATGATGAAGTTACTCAAGTTCTAGTTTTTTTATGAAATAATTTATTAATAAATATGTATATAACGTTAATCCTCTCGATTTAAAAAAAAAATATTATGTACTAACTATAGGAACATAACTTTTCTTAAAATCGACACATTACTGTACGATGGAGCCCAAGGTCACCGACTCTTTTTAAGGTTATAACCTCTATTATACGTCATCTTCCTTTTTATTATTATTATTTTTTAATCTGCATGGCCTGTTTAAATTTCTCTTCCCAGCACCATTTGTTTTGAATCATTTTAGTATTCCAAATCACTCGCATTCATAACTGGAACCGTGACCTTCAGCCGAGGCATGCCCCGAGCCAGGCCAGCCCCGAGAAATATATACCTGTGTTTCGTGACCATTACGCTTATTTCCACGTCATATCGATCTTTTTTTTTTTCTCTCTCTCTCCTTCGCGACTATCCTCATATCACTAAGTAGTCGGGTTCTATTGAATAATGCAGCGGTTCCGGGAAAAAACGGGAAGCTTGTGGTTTGGTGAAGCTTTCAGAGAGTGAGTTATCGATACGAAGTGACTCAGACCGCACGCACGCACTAATGAAAAGAACAGAACGTTACAGGAACAGTGATTGTGAATAACGGGAACTGTCAATCTATCATTAATGCAATGATTGAGAACGGATATGATTAGTGAAAGTTTCAGTATTTTATTTTTGAAGCTCAATTAATTTTGCGGTAGTTTTATATAAAAGCAATGCTTAATATCTCTAGTGGATTTTATAAGAGTACTGATTCGTGATCTTTACAATGATAAAAAAAGAGATTACACTGGAGTTATATTCTAGTTTCAATTGGCCAGCTAAATATAAATGAATGGTTAGCCCCTTGCTCATTAATTCGTGCTTTGACTGCTACATTGAAGAGTAATACGCGCTCCATTGTAGCTTTTACTTATATTAGTTTTTCTGTGTAGAAAGTATCATAGGGAAAAACATAAATCATACTCAATAGATGCGACCTTCAAGGAATTAGAAAATTATAATTCATAGGATAGTTGTAAAAACGTAGACTCTTAGCACATGATTCTGTTATGTCCGTTAATATTTTCAGGTTTTAAAACTAGCAAGACTTGATTTTAAGTAAAATACACATTTTATTTTTCTTATTCCACATCTCTAAATTAAAATTTTAAATATGCGAAAATAGTTGACGAAAATTATGATTAGAACTTCAAAATAATTAAGATATCTTTTACTATATATTATATTAGGGCAAACTGGTAAGGATGAAATAATCATATAGTAAAAGATAACGAGAAAAAAATTATAATAAAACTTCAATTTTCAAGTCTGGTTTAACCAATCTAATATGTTAAGAAATATTAACAATTAAAAATGAATTTATCATTAAACTTTTCAAAAATATTTAAAATAAACAACTTGTGAAAAGTCTTACGTAGATATTCTAGTCTGTGTCTGAAAGTAATATAACTTTAACTCAGTTTAACAACCTAGATGCAAAACCTAGATTTCTTGCATTAATGTGAAATGATTTTATGATTTCAATAGAGCCTTGACAATATTTGAAATCAACCATGTGCTAGGCGATTTGCGTTTTCTTCCCTTTTTTTTTTTAAATCTGATTTGATGATGCCATTAAATTATTCATAATGGTTACTTTCTCACTAAAATGAGTTTGCTTAGCATATTTTTATTAATCATATTTTATGATAATTAATAAATTATTTTAATAATTTGAAATAGTTTCTTTAAAGATAATTACAAACTGTGTAACAACGAGGTTTTTTTGTGATAGCAAATTGCATTCATTTCATTTCCTGGTATTTTTATCTTATCTGTTTGCTCTAGATTTTTAAATCTCATTTATGAAATATTATTGAACATGACTGGCTTATTAATGAGCATTAATTGAAGTATCGTTATCCAGCCATATAACGATTATTTTGAAATACAAATTAAAAAAATTTTTCCTATTTTCTTCACTACAAAGTCGCAAGTATCCAAAGTAATCTTTCTTTAAAGTTTGCTTTCTCGCAATACTCAGTGAAATAACATTAATTAAGCCACAAGGATTTTAATTGCCGACAAACTTAGAATGTGAAAAACTGAGCTACTAGATTTTACTCGAAATTGCCGATTTGGCGGTGTTTGGCAATAAAATGCATGTAATGGAGTTGTTTTGGGAATTTCTAGAATCAACTTTGGAATGTTGACATCATCTATAAGCACTCTTTTGATTCACAAAAGAAATTAGATTAAACTGAACTCGAGAAATGTACGTTAAAATGTTTTACTCTATGAATATAAAAATAATGCACAACACGTGCCGATCACTGCACCTATTCTCGAAGTCTATGAGCCTGTCTCAATACATTAGCTCTGTTATTACGATATGTGATAAGTATCTTGTACTTCCTCCAATGAATTCAGTTAACATCAAGTAGCGACTAGAACACCAGAACTAAAAATAAGGACCTGAACTCAAGCTGCCACGAAGCGAATAGCTAAAATGTTATGTTCCGAGTTTAATGTTAAATTTTATTTTCGTCCTTTTTCATAATTTTACATTTGTTCTTGTTTTGTTCTCTGTTGTTGATTATATTGTATTAAAAAATTTTTAGAACTATTCGACGGTTTCTTTATTCCAAGAGCGGTTACAATGATAATTTTTCTCAATTCCAAAAATGAAAGGTGATATTTTGGTTTATTTTTCCATATGATGAGCAATCAGGCACATTTTAGCTTGATTATTCCATTTTACAAGAAATTGCATAGTATTGAAAAATTAGCTGAAACACTTTGAAATGATAGTGAATAATCAATTTCTTGAATGAGCTCCTGTTGTGGTCAAGCTCCATTTCTGACTCAATAAATTTCTTAACACAATTATTTTTATGAGGATATTTTTTCTCAGACTGGAATTCACTTTTGTTGGAGGTAAAATAGGGAAAAGATTCTAGGCTACCGCACATTGTGGTATCCTTCAATAAACCATCTTGCAAGAGTTAGATTTCAAAACTTTGTGACTTCAGCACTATTCTCAACACAAAAAGATTAAGAATTAGAAAGAATTAGATAGTAAATATTAAAAAGAATCATTTTAGAAAATGAATCCATGATCTCGTTATTTTTATAACGTAATTTTTTGTTCAGTTAAATACCAAAAAAAAAAAAAAAAGAAACTCTTAGGTACTTAAAAGTTTTAAATCATTAAAATGTTTTAGAACATTATAAAAGAAGATTCTCAATATTTTTGTAAACACTAATATTTTAAAAAATAACCTTAAATATTTTGTTTCAATTAAATAAAACTAAAATATTAGGAAGGGCAAAAAGAAATCTATTATTTTTACGTTAACTTCAAAGTTTTATTTTAAAGTTTTATTTTATAGTTTATTTTATAGTTTTATTTTATAGTTTTATTATATAGTTTTTGATTAGTTTTGTGCAAATGATTTCACACCGTTTTGTGGATGATCTTTAACTTCTGAATTGCTAATATGCTGATCAACTACAGACATTTTTGTGATTTTATAGATATTTTTGACGGTAGGGCAACCTGTACGATGTGCATCTTTAACATAAAATATATTTCAATGGAATCGATGTAACCAAAATTATAAGTAAAAGTCTGTTATAGTATCGAGACCATAACACCATTCCCAATTTTCTATTGCCTGACTTGTATTTTCGCCTATATCAAAGAAAAACTGTGAATGTATAACATTTTCTCTTTGTTGATTTTCGTTTTTAACATCTTATACCTTATAACTGAACGGACCAAATAAAAAACAGCAGAATTCTTTTTGGAACGAAATCTGATCTTTCCAATGGGAACAAATCTTGAATTGTATGATCAACACCTAACGAGATATTAACACTACAGTCATCGACCGAAAAAATAATAGATTTAATTATTATGGATTAAATATTCAATGAAGTAAAACAATGATCCTGGTAAGACATACAAAGAAAACAGAAAATCTTTTTAAATTGTTATTTTTTTAATTTTTATTGGTAAATAAAATTTACTGAAAATGGTTTCTGAACTGCTTAATTAAGTACAAGTTCAAAGTACATACAAAGGTATTTTTGGAAATATTAAAATCTGGTATTATTAAGATTTCTATTCTTTTAGTTACATTTAATGAACTTTTAAATAGATAGATTTTAAATAGACACAATCCTCATCAATGGACTTTTGTAAGAAAATTTTTCAAAGATAGATTTCTTCAAGTTACTCATTTCTTGGAATCGATGAAAGTATACATTTAAAGCCTTATTTATCAATCTCATCTTAAAAATGAAAATAACACTGCATAATTTTTTTTAATATTTAAAAATTGACAAAATTCACTCAATAAAATGACATGAATAAGGTGCATGTTTGATCTCTTTCATGTATATAACTCGAAAAACTTAACTGTAAATTTTGCTGAATGAAAACATGCATTGTCTTATGGTGTAGTATGAATTCTCCAACTTCATCTATTAAAGAATTTTGGAAAGATATTTATAGTGCAACATGTTAGCTGTGACTGAAATTTGTCCTTGCATTTTGATGGCCATCACCCAGCTTAAATTCAAAGCTAATAAGGCGAAAAAAATAGAATGGCCATAAACTTTAAATAATTTAATTGTTTTATGTAATCATATGAATAAAGTCAGCATTTGAAAATGAAACAAGTATGACTTAATTTTCAAATTCTGACCGTAGACGTTGCCTCGATTCTTTATATACTATTTTTACTCCTTGAAAATAATAGCATATATTCCGTTAAAACAATTCATATTTTGAAACATAGCAGTTAATACATTTCAATTATTTCTTAAAAACGTTTATCTCAAACTTGTTTCCGAGTGACCCTCATATTACACATTATAGCGTTACTGATTCTATTTCAAAGAATGAAATAATAAATATATGATTTATTTTTAAAATACGTTTTTCTTATGATATGGTATGATAATCTGATTGTTCAATTTTAACTAAATGCGTTGTCAATTATACTCTGGCTTTTAATTCAACAATTTATTAATCCGTTTCTCATCTCGTGTGAGATATTTGTAATGATTCATCCATGTAAAACGATAGTATTGGATTGGATTAACTCTTGGAGGGGGGGGAGAAAAATGACCACAGACCGATAAGCAGACTGAATGTGCATCACCTAAGGTAAAAAGCTTGAATCACTTACTCATGGGTTAAGGAGACCAAACTGACAACAACAGAACTATATATTTATTTTCTTTCTTAGTAAAAATAATAATAAAAAAACAGACTTATACCTTTAAAAAAAAAAACTCACTGCGTTAAATATTAAGAATATTTACTTACTTTCTTAGTCAAACAGTTGACTTACACCTTCATAAAAAAAATTTTTTTAAAAAATAAAAAAAAATCTAATGTATAGTATGTTAAGAATTGTTCTCTCTTCTTATAATAAAAGATGGTAAAAAGTTCATTTTTATTGAAGAAATAAATTTTTTGACATTTTTAATACAGAAAGTAAGTGAATTTATTGTTTTTTTTTTTTTTTTTTATTTACTTTCTTTTATTACTGTTAATGGAAAATAATTTTCAAAAACTAATTCAAGTATAAAAGCCAAGGATCGCTATTGTGAATCTAAGAATTGATTTTCCTTCAAGTGGAAGAAAAAATTTGCATTCTAAAGTTTACCACATAACCTGCCGATATCGTCATAATAATTGAAAAGCGCGCATTTAAATGTATTATGAATATTCCCCGATGCAAAACTTACCTTTTGTTTGAATTCATTTCACTTCAAAAAGAGGGAAATGATCGTCTGCGACATAGGAAAAAAGAAAAGAAGTGAATGTAAAGGAACTGACGCCAGAGAAGAACATAATGATAGATATAATAAAGTAGTGGTCAAAGTGTCGTGAGAGAAAAAAGTATGAAAGCTGGCCTTCAGGCCAAATTATAGGTTTTTGGCGGGCGCATTGCTTCAAGCCTCATTAACGCCGAGCAAGTGCTGAGCCTACATTTTTTTTTTTGACAGGAAAGCCGGTCAAGGGCTGATATACCTTTATTTCATTTTTAATAGTAAGTAAAATCATTTCCAAAAACACAATTGAAGCCTTTTTTTCATATTTAACTGTGCATAACTTACCCTCATGGGTGGTTTATATACATATTTTTTGATATATTAAAAAAAAGAATTGTAATGATTGTGATGCTAACCAATGTGCAATAGAATAACTAGAAAGTATTTTTTGTACCTAAAAGTATCAAGAACTCAAAAGTCGAATATGAATTTAAAACATAACAAATAACAAACAGAAAGAGAAATCGTAAAATTAAAAAAGACAAATAAAATCAAAAATGTACAGAAATTTTTTAACATTTGCTTATACATACTTATTTAGTTTTCTAAGCTTTTTTCATGAGTTTTTATATGTGACTTTATTATTATGAAAAAGTGATGCATCTTATTAAATAGAGCTGTAATAAGTTCATGCATATATATGTGTACACATATGTATATATACTGAGTATATAATATAATGTATATATAATATGCATATTGCATATATATATATATATATATATATATATATATATATATATATAT
>JAPDSC010095295.1:143720-155355 GCA_026290005.1 Latrodectus geometricus | reverse complement strand
TATTTAGAAGTTTATATACGCATTAAATAACAATTGTTATATTTTCTTGATTGAATTATATCTGTGTATTTAAATTATCCATTCATTAAAAAAACTATTTGTACAAAAAATTGTTCAATCCTTTATTTTAATATTTAATTAGCAATAAATATCAAATATTTTATTTAATACTTTAAAGCAGGATAAATTGATATTACTTTCATATAATCATTTATTTTCAATTTATTTGCATTAAATTTTTCCTTAACTGAAAAAAAGTGTATAATGTTTTTCAAATCCCTAACAAGAATGTTTAGCACATAACTTATCACAAAATGCATATTATATAAATTTCGTCTGCCAATTCAATTTCTGAATACTCTTGAGTGTAAAGCATTAATATTTCTTTTTATAACTTGGATCTCACCAAGTAAAAAAATAAATAATTTCCAATTACTTATCTTTAAGGAGAAGCCACCCAAGAAAGCCATTAAAATTGGTCACAGTTACAGCTTCGTTATCCGGTCGCTTTTCTCCAACAAATCACCGCTCCTGTCAACTACCAGGATTTACAAGTGCCACCAGCTTCTCAAGATAGGTGCGAAGGTACTATCAGATTACTTCCAAACGATTTGCGACCCTTTTCCAAACTTTTCTTTTCAAATAGGGGTCAAAAGAAGATAAAAAAAATAGTTTACAGAATCTCAGCGTGATATATGAATGTTTCCTCAGTGCAATATCAGATGCGTAACTCCCTAAACCAAGAGGGACCTCCCACAAGGTCAGTCGCCACCGCAGACGACATTTGGTGTCGTCCTCACCCAGTACAACAGACAGTTCTTCAGGTGTCGCGCACCCCCTGGGTCTCATGGACGGTAGTTCACTGGATAATAATCAGCACATGGTGGTTACGGAAAATTACTACCGAGACTGCAAGACTTGATAAGTGAGAAGGCCAGAGTAATTTTGCACTTGACTGACTGGCTCTCTGATCTGTATCAGAAATTTAGGGAACATTTCATTCACTAAATAAAACGCAGCTTGAAGTAAAAACAGCCATAAAAAAGTAACCACACCATAAACCAACAATAATACATAGCAGATATTTTGTAGATAAATTTATAAAGTATTTTTTTAAAATTAGCCAAACAATTATTTACATGTTTATATTTAAAAATGATATTTTCAATATAGCTGATTGTACTTGCATAACCTAAAATTAATTACCAGTTGACTACTTATAAAATATTTACCTGTCATGGCAAATTTTTATATCCACTAATCGCTTACTTTACAGAAGTCTGTTTAGTTTTTGTATTTCATGATTTCAGCTTCTGTAACCATAGAAATAGTTTTTTACTAACATTTTAAACATCAAAAATAACATTAAAGTCATGGTTTTCTTTCTTGAAAAGGCATCTGTTTAACCTATGAACTCACAAGAAATTAAACTATAATATTAATGGACAATTTTCTACTTACAAAGATCTGAAATTTCTCTAAAATTTGCTAAATCACCAAACAAACACTTTTGATCATTTTCCTGTTACTATTGTTCTGATAATACATATAAGAATTTAAGAAAATATTTCATAAAGTTAAATTGATTTTTTCAACAATTTTTAATCCTCTTTTTGCTTGTTTTCAAATTTTATCTTTCCTTTTTTTTAATAAATTTCAAAACTGATTTTTTTTTAAACAGCATTTTTATGCATGTATTATAAGTCAATCATTACGTAAATTATATTACTTGATTTCTGTATAAAATACGATTTCTTCTGCTTCTTCTTCTTCTTTTTTTTTTTTTTTTAAATATTATTATTAAAATATATTGAAAATCTTTTGGTCATCTTTCTATTTCTAATCTCACTAAAAGATTTTGAAATATTTGCAATTCATCAGGCTCACAGAATTTAGAACTCGTAAAATGTTTTAGGAATATTTATTTAATATTGAAAAAAAAAGAGAAATATAATGTATCATTGGATTCCAATAAACATAAATTTTCAGACATTTTATTTACCGAAATTTAGATTAATATTTTTCCCCTAATTTTTTGATACATTTGCATTTATAGGAATTTACATAAAAGGATAATTTAGTTCATAGTTTGATGTATATTACACAATCCAAATAATATACCCCTAACTTTTACTTTCTCAGCCAGCAAATAATATTTGAAGGGAGCATGTACGATGCCAATATGATGTGCGTTAATAACATAATTGGACGAAAGTCACATTTTTAGCTTGCACAATAATTAGATGATAGTGTAGGATTTTAAACAGTGCAAATATAATGAGAAAAATATATAGAATATTGAAGAAATATATATTGCTAATTATTATATGCTTAACCACAGGCCCTTTTTGTTTTTATCTGCTTATGAGCTACATATTCCTTAATTATCTTATTCTTCATTTGCGTCATTATGGGAAGAAGTGAATGAATATAAATTATATATTTTAACTAACAGAAAACAAATAACAAAATCTTTAAATGTTTGCATCATACTTTGAAGTAAAAAAGTAAATCAAGAAATGAAAAAATTAAATAGGAAATATAAATAAATAAAAATTTTAGGATAATGAATCTGTTGATTGATATTCAGTTCTCAAATGAGTTTTTCGTTTACCCTTATTGAAAAATATGAAAACTATATTAAGAAAATATTAGAAGCATTTCCTGATATTTAAAAAAATTCCTGGTATTTTGAAAAGATTAAAAATTATTAAACAGAATAGATTAAAAAATATGTTGATTAATATAATATTGCATTAAAACTTTGACAGTTAACTAACAATTAAATTTTTAATATATATATATATATATATATATATATATATATATATATATCGATGGGTGAACTTTACGAAAAAAAGTTAGGTATGCAATTCCTAAAACTTTGACATTTCTAAAATTAAAAATAAAGTACATTTAGTTTCAGGAATGTCAAATTTGATTGAAGCATAATACTGAATTCAACATCATAACAATGAAAATATTGTTTTTTCCTCTTCTATTCAAATAATAAAGCAGTTATAAAGCAACAAAAACATTGAAAATTTTAATTAGTTTTACAACCTTACTAATCTGTATAGATTTTATTTTGAATAATATATATAGATTACATAGGTTATGATTAATATTTCAAAATAATTTAGGTTTAAAAAATATTTCTAAATTTAGTAGACATTACATGCTGCCATCTATGAACAATAAATGAAACAATTTTGAAGAAATTTAATTTATTTATAGATTTTTAAAGTGAAAATTTATTATTCAAGTATTTTATATACAATTATATTAAGTGACTTAGATTATACAATTATATTAAGTGAATTTCTAAATTTTTGTGTCCTTAAATTTGAAGTTAAAAATCTTTTAATTTATTTAACAAATATTTTTATTTCAGTGCTTGAATTTACAATCATTAAAAGAAACCATATTCTATCTTTGTATTTTATATATTTAATTTTTTTCTAAACTTAATATAGAAACAAATATAGAAATTCAGGTTTTAAGGATTTATAAGCAAGTAGTTAAAAATATTACTCTTCATTTGTTTATCATTTTGTTTCCTTGAAGTTAGAAATTTTAATAATTTGTCAGCTGTAGTGCTGCTATCTATTATCTATAAACGACCTAAATTAAACAGAAAATTATTCTGTAATTCTATAGAACAGAATATCTCGGCGGTACTAAAAACACCAGCTGTATCAATCTAAAAGCATATGCTAATATATTATAAATGGAAGTGAATGATTTTTCTACATTGGTAAAATTTGCTTATTTTAAATTTAAAAAATATTTGCTTAGTTGCTATCTAATAAATTGCTTATTTTTCTCGTGCATCAGTGTATGCGAAGAATAAGCTATTTCAACTTTAGAAAATAGTTGTAGTAAAGAAAATTAAAAAGAATAACGTTAAAAAACTATGAAAAATTATTGCTAATGTCTAATTTATGTTTTAAATAAGGAATGAAAATATTTTGTCCAAAGAATAAAAATATAATTTTTAACATAACTTGGTTTTATCGATATAAAAATAGTAATTTTATTATAAAATGAAGTTAATTTATTTCCTATAAATTTGTAAAATGGAAACAATTCTTGATATAGTCCTAATAGGTTATCTACTTTGTTTAACTATGTAGTTAGTTTATGGGTTGATAGATGGCACTACTACGCTTTTTAAAAAATATTTGTGATGCTTTAAATTTAGTTACTTAAATTTTTTAAGTAATTTTTAATATTTGTATTCTTTAAATAACATATTTCCTTATTCATAACTCATATTTCATAACTATACTTGAACATATGAATAACAATAATTTAAAAAAGAATTTAAAGTAAGCAAAATTCTAAATTTAATAAAAATAAAATGTATGCAATATTTCGATTACTTTTTTAAATTTTATTTTTAATTTTTTTAAAATTTTATTTAATTAAAATTTTATTTAAAAAAAAAATATGAAACTTCGCAAACGTCACACAAATATAGCTAGAGAAAATTTTTTGCTTTTGTTATATGATCTCCACCATGCTTTACGACACAATAGTTGGGTAACATTTCTTGCGTTGTACGTCGGATGTTACTAAGAATCTTCATAAATACAGCATGTAGTATTGCTATAAAATCTTCATAAAACCAAAAATTTCTAAAAAGTCTAAAAACAGGTATGGGTTTTTCAAAATCTCGGGAATCGTAAAACCCAATTACCCTAGAATATGGTCAAGGGTACAAAATGCTTTTATCAATAGTCCGAAAATCAAATCCTAATCTAGTTAACTCTTTAAACGCAAACCAATTTTTTTTCCTTACTCTTTTTTTATTTTGACTTCCTGAGCTTCTCTATAACTTGAATAAGCAGGGTGGTTATTTTGTGATAGTAGTAGTTGGTGTTCTAGAAATAATTGAACAGTTGATTCTTCCAACGGTATCACAAGATAAAATTCTCTAAATTTCATTTCGAACATACGATAATGGGAGATAAAATGTGTAAAAACAGCAATTTTATCGCTATCGATCAACCTTTAAATTAACTACGCATTTCAGCTATTTCGATCGTCTATTGCGAGAATATACCCATTTCACTTAATAATGATAGATAAATTCATTAAAATACCTTTCACAAATATAATTAACAAAATTAAGTTCAGCAATATATTATTAATAGTATATTAAATGAATAAAATATATGTTGAATATCTAAATTTATATAAGATTTGATTATGGTAAAAACAGCAATAAGTTCCTGTTTTAATAAATTAAATTTAAAATATTACCTATTTAATTGTTGAAATCAAAATTATGGAAACTACAATATTATTTAAAATAAAGATATTATTGAAAATATATGGATAAAAAAATTTTCTATTAATGGTTTGTTTTTTAATTTTTAAAATTAATTTTCATTATCATATTTCTATGAAAAGTAAATTAATATTGCTACCATTTTCAGACACATGGTGAATAAAATTGGATAAATATTCAAAATTAATTCCATTCCTTTCCGTAACTCAAGAGAAAAGACAATAGTGTTGTTGCAACTGGGGGAGCGTTTGCTGTGAGTTGAGCAGGGAAGACACTTTTCTATAATTACACTGGTGTGCAAAACTTAAGCAACAGGTGGTTTTTCTCCCTTAACTCCGTGAGAAATCATTTAAGGGACATGAAATTCAGACATGAGACACATCATTTTGTACTTAAAGGATGACGAAAGCATAGTTCCACAAAAAAGAATACAATGCAAACAGTATGGAATCAAACAAAAATAGTTTTTTTTGAACTCACAATATCCCTGTACAAGATCATCTGTCCAAAAGGAACAATAACAAACAGATGTTCCTTAGTATGGGATATGCCAACCCCTTACTTCAATGGTTGCTTCGCACCGTCTCTCCATACTTAGCACCAGATTGTCCAGCAGTTCTCGCGTTAAGAGTGTCCATTTCTCAATCAGCATCTGTTTCATTTGCTGCGCGTCTCCAGGGGGATGCAATCATGCCGCAATGCGTCTTTAAATAATCTTTTGAATAATTTCGATATTGAAAACGGTCTCAATATTAATAATTAATTACTTCTTGGAGCTTCTTAATTGTTTGGATATAAATAGTAATGTTAGAGACATCATACTCAAGAAAACGTATATCGATTTCTCAAATCATATTTAACTTTCTTTAACGTTGATGTTGTTGGTTTTTTTTATTTATTATTTTTTCCTGATGTTTTATGCTTTTATATCAAAATAATTTTGAAAAATATTAAAATTTGTAACATCGATTGATTTTTATTTGAGTTACGATTTGTATTGCTACTATTCTTTGCATTAAAAACTTTCGTAAGAGAAACGTTTAATAAATTATTTTGTTAAAGTATATTTTCAATAAGAATTTAATGGTAATTTCTATTATTATAAAAAAAAATTATATCTATTTTATGTGCTACTATGTTTTAGTTCATAATGGAAGTTGATTTTCTTCTTGCAGAAATGAAAAACCTGAAACAATATTTATTACAGAATACTTTAAATGATTAGGATTTAAAAATAGTTGAAACTAAAATTAAAAAAATCAAAATTATTAAAATATTTTTTTCCGTATTGCAATTAATTATAAGATGAATACATGCTTTCTAAATACTGCGCAATTAATTAAATCTTGAATAATAATCCATTCAAAGAATTTTTCTTTATCGAAACATTTTTTAATTTGTTTGTCTAATTTTGACAAATTAAAAGCTCATTCTAAAATCATTTTGTAAATTTATAACTGTTATTAAATAAACAAAAAAAAAAAAAAAAAGAAGAAGAAGAAGAAGAAGGTGTTTGTTGTTTTGAAATTTCTCTCTCTTCAAATTCCTTGATATTGTGATACTGAGAAATATCTAAAATATTTCTTTCTAAAAACGGAAATTGAATCTAGAGATTAAAATTGTGTCCGAGACATAATTATGTTTTGTCATGTGGTAATTATAAGATATAATTTTAGTTCAATGTCTTGCATATTAATTTTCTATAACATAACAATGTACTTGAATTTAAGATTAATCTTGTTTTTAATCATGAGTTAAAAAAGAATCTACATTATTATTTATTTTTATGCTATATTGAGCTTTTAATATTTTATAAACTGAATCGAAAATGAACTAGATTATAATGATCTAAGACGGTTTTATCTAATATAATTTAAGAGGTTATTTAAAAGTAAGTTTATTTTACTCCTGATTACAGAATTAAGATAAAATAGTGCTTGATCATTATTACGTAAAACTATGTTTTCACTCTTAATTTTTGCTTGTAAAATTTAATCGAAAACAAACTAGATTATGATTTTTAACAACCTGAATACTTGTTTTTTCATTATCATTTTAAATTAGTGAATTACTATGTAAAATTAACCCAACATTATTTTGAGACTCGTTTTAAGTGAGAATCAAAAATATGGAACAGATAAATCAGGGGAAGTTGACATTTTTAATGAGAACCAGAAAAGAAGATTTGTGTTGCCTACCGGAAAAACTTGCTGAATATGCAAATCCGACTGAAATTATTTGCTTAAAAGTCTAATTATAAGTAGCAAAGGCTTATGTTGAAGAGTTAGTCAAGAATGTTTTCAAAACTTTAATCAACATTAAAAAAGAAAACCAAACGGAATTTGAAGCAAGGAAGAAGCAAATGAAATTCAAACTTGAATTATTAAAAAATGTGGCATTAAAAGAGAAATATGCTCCTCACTCCCAAGGAAACATTTTTGCTGCATGTCGCGAGTTAGTGAAATTGATGCCAAGATTAAAAATAGTGATTTATGTTATCTCTTTTTGAAATGCAAAGTAAAAGAATGGGAATAAATGTTAAGGACTTAATATCAAATTTCTTTTTACTTTGATACCAATGACATTGATCAACTTATCGCAAAATAATCTGCTGAAAATTATGAAAACTATACGAAATAAAGAATTTTTTATTAAAGAGATTTAAAATGTATCTGGAAAGTTTTCAAGAAAAGTTTGTGATGCTTTAAAGCATCCAGATAAATCATAAAAAAGACTACGCTTGAGATCTCGAATCACTTTTAAGAATAGGTAGAAAGATTAGGAATTAATGACTCTCAGGTCTTAAAGGATTTAATGATATTACATCAAGTTAGAAAGAGATTACCTGCTGAAAATACCTCAAAGAGTATATTTTAGGTGATTGAACTAAAATTAAATTCCCTTCTTAATGGCTGGACGTATATGAAAGTGCCCGAGCTAAGAGGAAGACATCTGTAAATATTCCTAAAGAAAACATATTTTAACAATTTCTTCATTCAATAAAAATTGTAGAATTAATGTAATTATATTTTAATAACCAAAAAACCTCAACCACACAATGAGAAAGCAGATTCGCAATGCTAAAGATACAAACCAATTTGCTACCTATGTGATGCCCGAAGTCCTATATTTGTTTTAACAAAAGAGGAATCATAATCCGATAGTTCAGAATAATACTATTGGGGTGACAAATCCAACAATTATTCTGATTCTAATGTTTGGACTGTTAAAGTAACTACTTTTATATCCTTATTAATTGAAACAAAATAAAATATTAAAGGGTTTAAAATAATAAATATTAGATATAGCAGAGAGCTTTTGGCAAGTATTTTAGATTCATATGCAAAACTTTCGGTAGTACCTGGTAATCTAGTTAAGTACGTATATTACGAATACGGAAAAATTAAAATTGTATCAGCTTTCTGAGAAAGGGAAGAAAATACTCTTAAAAACATTTAAATATGAAATTAGACGAGGGACTGCGTGGATCACTACCAATGAATTTAAATATTTCAAATGAACTTAATAATGATCCCTCGATCAGTATAAAAATAGTTTTCACCAATCTACATTCAGATTTATAATATCTTTGAAGATAAATTAAATAAAAATTCGCTGAAATAAAAATTCTGAAATGGATCACAAACGAGGAAAATATAACTCAAGATATTGAGAAGACTGTTGCTACTTTAGTTGTAACATAATATCATTTAAAATTAGGAGAAAGAGATGTATTGAAAGATTTCATGAAGCTTCAATGAACTGATGAAACTTAATCTTCTATTTGAGAAATTGACCGAGAAGTATCTCTTTTCAAGCGAATTAAATCTCTTGATTCATTGAGACCCTTGCCTGATTTACGCATCAGGAGGGCAAAAGCTATTCCAAATAAAGATTCTGATTGGAAAACTTTATTTTCTTTATGAGATTTATTTCTTTGACTGGATTCCCCAACCTGATATATTTTGATCAGGGAGCCTATTTTAGAGACAAGTTACAGAAGCATTTTTAGACATTTTCGGAATAGCATCAAGATATTTTACTTCACTTTATCTTTAAAGCATGGTTGCTATTGAGAGATACTTAAAAATGTGTAAAGCAAAAATTTTTAGGGGAATAGATCCAACTGGGGCTTATTATACCTTCTTTCATGTTTTTTCCCCGAAGAAAATTTCCACATTCTACTACAGAAATCACCCCTTTCCAATTGGCAATGTACGCATCAAACATGAACCGTTATCATTTCTTAAGGAAATATGGACTGAAGCAAGGCAGATTTCTTTAATTGTATCCTGCTCTATTAAAGATTATTTGAATGATTTAATAAAAAAATCTTATGAAGAACCGTGACATTTCTGCTGAAAATAATAAGAAATCACGAGTAGGATATACTTCTGGTTCATACTAGAAGTTTGAGAACAAGAGAAAAATTCTACAGAGCCAGAGGTAAAGTACTGTTACTTTTAACGTCCTCATCGTATAATCTATTAAATATATGGACAGCATTAGCTACAATAATCGAATTGACTTGTATAAATTCAGTTGAAAGTTGAACGAGAATATGGAATTAGAGATTTACAAATTAATTGTTGTCAAAAATAAACCTACCGGCTTAATATTTGAGCAAGATAAAGACTTATGAGATTAACATTATGCAACAGATGAACCAGTTAAGAAAATAGTCTTTGTCAATAAAAAGAAATTTTAAGTGCAAAAAGAAATTTAGAAAATTCAGAGAAAATACTTATGTTTGCAATTCTGAATTAGAGAGTATACAGATGTCTTTCACAGCAAACTAGGTCATCCACGAGTTTATGAACGTGAAGCAATCGATTGACATTTTCGAGAGTTGATCGATTTAAACTTAACTGAACCCAATGAAAGCGACAGAGAGCACCCAGTCATCTGCGTTGCAAAAAAAGTATGGAGGTGTTCGGCAGAGGATTAACTTACGACATTTAAACATCTTTATTATTCTCGATGCACATCCAATGAAAACTTCTAAAGAGCTGTTATGGGATTGGTAGTGATAATTTCATTACAGTGCTTGATTTAACAAAAGGTTATTGACAAATTCCCATGAAAGAAGAAGCTAAGCCATATACTTCTTTCGTTAAGCATTTCGATTACCAATGGAAGGAGCTATCTTTCAGTATGAAAAACAACATAAGAACTTTTCAGAAATCTATGAACAAGACTTTTGCGGATCACAAAAATTGCTTTTGTTTTTATATTCATGATGTACTGATTTTTATGATGTCCTTGGAAGAAACAATTGTATCCTATTGATAAAGTTTTACAGTCTCTAAGAGAGACGTGGACTTCTCAGTGAATTTAAAAAGTGGGCTTTCGAAAAAATAAGTGTAAAATTCTGGGGCATATAATCGGATCTGGTAAACATACTCCTATTTTCTCTCTATTTGCTCCTTGAGAAATCATAGGTTTCGCGAAAGGTTGTCACCTCACAACGAAAAAAGAAACTCGTAGTTTATAAGCCTTGCCAACTACTATTAAGACAATATCCAGAGTTTTTCGGAATTTGACTTGACGTAAAAAGTCGCAGAGTCAGCAAATGCAGTTTCGTTGAGATCAGTAGAGACTGGTTGTATTGAAAGAAGAATTAATGAATACTTTCGGAACATGAAGAGCATAGAGTGTCTCCCGACTTTTAAAGAAGCATACTTATATCATTTGCAAAATTTTATGCATATTCTTTGTTTAAATATTTAAAACAAATGTTCAAAATTAAGTATGTTCAAAAATTATTCCTCGATTACTTGCCACGGAAAGAAACTTCTGCCTAGCGATTTCTTCATTGATTGGATGTGTTTTCCCTACATATCCATGAAACATTTTTAGGACACACAAAACAATTATCTTATTCCAAGATTCAGTCAATACTCAAAATTGTAGAATTTGGGCAGTAGGCAATTCATCGCAAATGCAGTTCAAATCTCTTCATTCCCAAAAATTCATTCAGTGGTTTCACTTCCCTGCACCAGTTATTACTTGTGCTTTCATATTTCGAAGAAATTTGCCCTACAATTTTTGCAAATATTACATCACAGGAAATTATTATAAATCTTTTTTAGGCAGCAAGCTCATTTGTGTACTAAAACAACAAAACGAATTGAAAGCAGCATATTATTGGGGGAAAATCAAGCTCTTATGCGCTCCGCACCACCAGAAAAGCAGTAGTTGAGTCGTTCCTATTTTGGATGTGACAAAATGTAATCAGTCATCATTTCAAAACAACTTATCCATCATTATCTCTTAACTAGAACAATTTGCATGCAACTTCTAACTTTATGGTTAGTTTATTATATATATATATATATA
>JAPDSC010095295.1:96046-143320 GCA_026290005.1 Latrodectus geometricus | reverse complement strand
ATATATGTTTTAAAATAATAAAATTCAACAACTATTTGAGGACCTATTGAACATCACTGAACATAACAGCAATATCCATTCAAGAATTGAAAATAGAAGGTGAATCATGAAAGAATTAAAAGAAACCAACCACTGTATTATCATACATTTTAAAAAATATCAAATAAAAAATAGTTTTAATAAGAGAAATATGTGTTTCTTTCGAAATTGGGAGTTGAAATTAGGAAAATGTTTCCATTAAAAATTTACTCCAACAGCTAATTTTTACTGAAAACATTTAAAAAATAAAACGTAAATTGTACGAATTAATAATGGTTAACTTGAATTGAAACTGAAAATTAATAAAGTATAAATAAATCTCTCTTCGCCCACAGTAATTTGATATTTGTTAAATAGCATAATATAACTAGAGTAATTTTTTGAAGAAATTAATTTTAGAATAGATAACATTGAATCTATTTAAAAACAACTTTAGTTGAGAATTAAATATTACAAAATAAATAAAAAGATATTTCTCTATTGAGTTAATATCAAAATCATGTGAAGAAAAAAAATGTTGATATCATGTGATTTATAATATTTTCAATTATTTTTAAAGGACAGACAGAGCCATTATTTTTTTGGTTGCATCACGTTTACATAGGAAAGTGATAAAAAAAATATGTAATTAACTAAAATTGTTAAATAAAAAATCTATGTTGAAAATAAAATCTATAAAAATGTTCATTTATATAATTTTAATGTTTATTAATGCCTATTTATACACATAAATAATTATTTATTGTATTATATTTTGCAGGTAAACAAGTAAATGTACATTTTTTATTATCTTTTAAAAAATAATCTTCTTCCAAATGGAAGATCATTGATCATTCCAAATGTAGATTCATTAATTTGAAAATATCTGAAATCATACAATCTGTTTTAAGCTCACAACATGTGTTTCATTCTTTTTATAATAGCTTTATTATACAATGCTATTGGAATTTTATTCACCATAATGCTACAAATTTTACGAATGATTTCACAAGCTACAATTTTCAATATAGCAACTAGATATATAATGCAGTTTAAAAAATCAATAGACCGTCACCATGGTATTTATCTATTAGCTAGTGCTGCCATCTGGGAGAGTCGAAATATCATACAACCATTGCATCATGCTCATCTGTCATCTATAAATACAGTAACTGGAATCCGCACAAACACTTAACAAAATTCTTTACGTTTGCATGCAGGAAGCGCTCTTTCTTTTCTTTTTTTTCCAAAGTGCCAATCGCGTGATCCTACTTTATTTTTGATTTGCTGAAATCCCCAACGTATTCGATAAGAGAAAGAAGGTCCCTTCCGGTATCGTCTGTTCTTTTCAGGAAGGTCCGCGGAAACGTCCTTGATTTCATTCGTTCGCACCGAACGAGGGCGTGAGACGAAAGTTTATTCTAATCTCCATCCGACTTCGAGCGCTGACAGACGAGCGATCTGATTGCTGCTGTGCGATTCTTATACCGGCAGCCCATTTCTTTTCGGCCAGTTGAAACTGACATTGATCCTTTCAATCTTGAGCAATTCAGCTATTCCGGAAGATCATGACAGAATTACAACTCAACAAGGAAAGAGTAATCAAAAACAACAAAAACACTTCTTCCTATTAGCCCTTCACCTTTCGGATTCTTATATTTTGATAGATTACTCTGTTTTTCTTTCAAGAGCTTCATATAAATTTAGGAGACGATTTTTTTTGTGCGGAACTTTTGCCTTATAGAATCGATTGAGAACGATCATGGGAAAGACGAAATCGAACAGTCCTATCATGTCCGAAGCGAAAAGCCAATTTAAAGCAAGAGATTCTGTTGGAAAATTGGAGCCTACCTCTAAGAACAACAGGGCATTCCAACCCCCAGATGGCGGATGGGGGTGGGTTGTTTGCTTAGCCTCCTTCTGGACAAATGGAACTATATTCGGGATTATGAACTGTTTCGGAGTCTTGTACGTTAAATTGAAAGATAAATTCGGAGATACTCATGAGGAGGCAGCCTTTGTCACGTGTAAGTATGAATAATTAGTATTTCTTAATATTAATAACAGTTGTTTATATTAGTTAATATGAAGTTCTGCTTGTATCTTTTTCTATGTATAAGTTACATATTGATACTAACAATGAATTTTTTTTATAAAAAGTTTATATGAGATGTGTAAATTTTATTTGTAATTATTTAGACTAATGCTTTGTCTTTAATATTTTTCAAAATAACTTTTTTACGGAATTAAATGTTTTACTTCCATAGGCCTGTGTGATTTTTTTCAGTGACATTTTTTAACTGGATAAATTAGTTTTAAGATGTCTGGTGAATAATAAATTGTATTGATAGGAAAATTATTATATAAGCTTTGGAGTAAGTCTCTTTTAATTTAATTTAATTTATAATAAGTTTTGGCAATTTTTGAATAAATAAGAGGTATGTAATTCAGTTTTCACACCTAAAATTCTATGTAAAAAATAAATTTGGATTTTGTTTAATTCCTGGATTTGTAAGAGTGATACAAATTAATGACATTATTTAAATATATTATGACTTATCAAATCATATACCATTTTCGTCTGCTATGTTTGATGAGAATATAAATGATATTCGTCATTTGTTCACAATCTATTTTAACTTCAATATACGATTATATTATAACAAATATATTGAAACAAAGATAATTGTATTATTAAGATCTATTATTCTATAATAAATGAAATGTATAACATTGAATTTATTTCTTTTACAAGTGTTATTTGTGTGTATCAAATACTATTCATTATTTTTTGATTGGTATTTTTTTAAATGTGCGGTTGAATTTTTTGTGATCCATAAAAATTGTTGAATTTTTCTGAAGTAATCTTAATAAAAATTATAGCATGTGGAATGTGTTTTATAAAATTTAAAATATATTAAAATAAATATATTTGAATAAAATTATTATTTACGAATAGGTAATATCAAATTCATCAAATATGCTCATTATTTGGCACTAAAATATTATTTTACTGCCAAATAATGTGAATATTTCAACGAATTTAGTATTTCTTGAATAATAGTGTTGCTTTTTAAGTTTTAAGTTACAGTTGATAAAATATTTTGGCAGTAGGCTTTACTTTAATGAAAAAATTGGAATATATTTGTAAATAATTGTTCAAAATTTGGGTTAAATATTTCATGTTTGAAATTTGTTGACAGAATTACGATTTTAAAAATTATGCAGATTATTTTGATTCTTTCTCAGTACACTAATTTTTTGACATCAGAAGGGATTTATTAAAGTTTTACATTCCTAACAGTTTCCATGCATTTAGAATGCATGAAAATGTCACAAGATAAAATCCCAATATTATATTTTGAAATGTTGCTTTTATATTTAAATATTATTTTGACTCGCATGAAAATGCCATTAAAATACTCCAGTTAATTTTTGATTGCTAAACAACATCTAATATTTAATTTATTAATCTCTAAAATTGTAACGTATTTTCTCATTCACTAATTAAAAAGCAATGGTTTTTTTTTTTCTTTTCTCCTATCCGAGTACATAAGATAATGATTTAATAAATTTGCAACATTTTTAGATTTCTTAAAAGTTACATTGTATTATTTTTATGTGGGAAATATTTGATGCCGTGTGTTACTACATAAAAATCACCCAATAAAATACATAAATGAAGATAGTTTCTCCCAACAAAAAGTATTCGCTAAGTATAAAGCAAATAATCAACTAAAAGAAAAGAACTGATTATAAATATGAAAAATTATTAATAAAACAAGAGTTAATAAAAATTATTATTTGATGACAATATGAAATACAATTTTTTTACTGTACTTTAAAATTCAACGTTTTTAATACTTGCAATAAACATATCGTCTGAATTTCTCAAAGATATATTCTTTTTGAAAGTTTTAAATTTGTTTAAATGTATGGAAAAAAGCAAAAATTTATTGCAAAATACTTAAGGCAAAAAATATTCAGAATGAAAGAAAGTAGAAATTCTGTCAGGTGGCTTCATAGCAATTCGTTAAAAACAGATAAACATTTTATGATATTAACTAATGTTTCGAGTCATTAAAGGAATATATTTTTTTCATGGAAATAATGTAATCGTCTTTTTAATAGAAAGATCCAGCTGCTTGTTTTCTTTTAATGAATTTTATACTGGGTGATTTTAAATTGTTTTTACAAATTAAAGAGTGGTGATAGTATCATCCATACAATAATTACATTGGAACATAGAGTAGCATTACACTCTGAGAGTAAGAAAAGAGGAAAGTTAAAACTCGAACCAAGAATCTTTCATGAATTTACCGTATGCAAATTTCCACAGAGAAGATAGAGCATTTTGCTTTTATTGGTTAGCGAAGAAAATCAATCAGAGTAGACATTGACTTTTAAAAACGGTGGAACATCATCGTTTCTATATTATTTGGATAACATCGTCCGAAAATTCTCGTGAATGTTATACCGCATGATGGATTGGATGTATCAGATCTGTGACTTGGCCTCCTCGCTCATCGAACCTCAACCCACTGGACTTTTTCTTCTGGAAACTTATGAAATCTTTAGTGTATGAGATGCTTGTGGACTCAGCTGAAGATCTCGTGACTAGAATCACTGTTGGCGTGCTCAAAATTAACACGACAGCAGGAATTTTCGAGAGGGTGCGCCAATCGTACCTTCGCCGGTGACAACTGTGCAATAACGCACGTGGTCGGCATTAAGAGGATTTACTGTGAGGTTTTCACTTAACAGCAAATATGATTGTGAAACGTTTGTATTATTCCTTCGCTTACTTAACACTGTTGTATGTTCAGGTTAGAATTCCTCTTTTCTGCCTCTCAGAGTGGAATGCGGCCCTACATTCTATGTAATTATTGCTTGTCTGGATGAGTACTATCATCCCTCTTAATTTCTAAAAACAATTTAAAATCACCCTGTATATAAAAGAGTGGGACTCTAAATACATAATAGCATATTTATCTCGTATGCAAAGCCAAAATTGGCTTTAATCATCAAGTGCTTTTTCCTTAGTCTCCACTGTCTTTCCGCTGATGAGGCGTAGAGGAAAGGATACTTGTCAGATTATCTCTTGAGAGTATTTCAAAATCACAAAGCGGTTCTTGTGTTTAGTAATTTCGATCGGCAAAAACAGGCTTCCGTAAAAGTACCAGAAATATAACATAAAACAAATTGCGTTCCTGGAACTTACACTTAATTCAAGAATAGTTTTCATAAAAAGTATATGATTAAGCTTAAAAAAATCCAATTAAAATGTTCCAGAAATTCTATAATTGACTCCATTATCCATTTCTAAGCTGTATTGTTTGGGTTGGTATATTTATTTGAAGTCTATTCTGTACTTTACAAAAGTTTATATTTCAGCAAATTAAATTAGTACAATTTTGTTCACATTTAATCAATTATATTTGGATGACGAACAGCACTTCACCTAAGTAACCTGAAAAGAATAATGTAAAATATAAAATTTCTAGCACTCTTATTCGTTTATTTTAGACGTCCTTTATTTTGGTTGCAGGAACAACTGAAAATAAGTTTTAATATTATCTGTAAATTAAGACTGTATTTGGTTTTAAATGTGATATTCCAATAACCACCAATATTCATTTTTGATGATATTCCCAATTTATCACAAAGGATAAATATTGATGATACGCGGGATTTTTCACTCTTCTTGTGATATTTTTGTTGCATTTATTTTATAATGTGAATTGTTTTTATATTTAGTATATAATCTTTTCAATTTCAGATTCAGGAGAGAATATGTGCTTCCCTTTTCAAATACCGTTTATTTTAAATTATATACGTTGTATATTTTGCATTTCTAACATTAAATTAACAATCACTTTTGAAAATTTAATTCTAATCTAAACAATGGACAAATTACGTAATTATCATTCTATCCAATACGAAGCAATGCCAGACTTTTTTAATATTACATCATCTCGAACGCAATAAATGAAATGGTGAACTTTTACCGTGTTGTCATTTTCAGAAAAGCAATATCATATTATTGATCATTGTTAAAATATTTGCTTAGTATTATTTTTTGTGTTAGTTGCCATGCAAGATTTAATTGTTAAACAAATTTGAAATTAATGGGAAATGAAAGCAGCCAATAAAAATTTCTCAATGTCAGAAAAATACATTAGCATTTTTTTTTCTGTATAATAACAATTTTTCCAGTTTTTAATTTTCCAAGATT
The DNA here is from genome assembly GCA_026290005.1 of Latrodectus geometricus. NCBI lineage: Eukaryota > Metazoa > Arthropoda > Arachnida > Araneae > Theridiidae > Latrodectus > Latrodectus geometricus. Next base: position 137,067 of record JAPDSC010095295.1, on the reverse strand, counting down.
ATGTACCTAGTTACTGTTAGTAAATGGATTTATATTTTTACAATAAATTACTAGGAAATATATTTTATGAATAAAATTGGTCACCCTGAAGACAAAGTTTGGCAAGTGTGAATTTCCACTGGCCAAATTTTACAGAATCTATTTATACATGTGATAGGCATGGATAATTATTTTAAAAATTTTCTTTGGGTCATCACTGAATAATAGTAATTAGAGTAAGTGTTTTTATTTTTTTGCCTCTTACATTCAATGCATATAACTATTTAAAAGAAGTTAAGATTAACTTCATAGAATAATAAATGCAATTTTTTTTTGTAAATTATAATTATCTAATTTTTCATTATTTGTTAAATCAAAGCATCGTATTCTTCCAACGTATGAAAGAGAACTCTTGCCTAAGGTTGCTATAATACTCAATTCGAAGGACAAGGTCAGAGTTAACAACAAATTATGGGTGGATCTCGCAATAAAAAATATTGCTTTACATGAAAGTAGGCCTATGTAATTACTACATGTAATTATAGCTTATCGCCTTTCTTAAATGTCATAAGGAAACGACAACAGCTAGAAATGAGAAAAGGCAAATAAACCCATTATTGGAGTTGCTAACTATGAAGTTGCTTCTACTGTTTTTTTATATCATAAACAAGTTTGTAAAAAAGCATGTATTAAAATATTTTTCATATTCTAAGTGTTATTGATCTTTGAAGAAAGTAATTTAAAGTAACCTTTGTACAATTAACTTTTTATTGAAAATATGTAATAACAGTTTAAAGTTATGTACGACTTAATTGCCCGATAGAGGGCACTGCAAATCGTGAATAAGTACAATATTAAAAGCTTAGTTTTCTTCTGTGCTTTCTTTACTGTGCACTATTTCAGATTATATGCAAATTTTTCTCTGCTTAACTTCTGTTAATAGAATTGAACATAATTTATTTTATCACTTACTATTGAGCTTTTCACTAATAGATCCAAATCTAGAGCCTAAATTCGAGGATATCAAAAGTTATATTCGTTGATTGCAATAAATACTAAGTCTCTATGTCAATAAAAACTTGTGGATGCTGTAACTTAAATTGGTAGAGCATCATCTAATAGTAGTATTTGCAGGGGATAGGCAATAATTAATATATCAAGATGTTTTCTTTACAAATTCGGCCCTTGTAACTTTTTTCATGTATATATTAAATTTAGCCCAAAATTAAAATGTATCAAATTGTCATGGTAAAAAAGGGAAGTGGTGTGATGATTATCTAATTATGCTAATTACTTAAAGTGTGTACTTAATCTACTTGAAGTTAAGCAGAAATGTGTACACCCTTTGGTGCGGCAAAAAATTTGGTGATAAAGTTAAATTTCTAGTAACCCTTCTATTTTCAATCTTGGTATACTGCTAAATTACAAAACTCTTATTCTACAAAAAAATATGAAAATTGTCTATTAACTTATTGAAAGAGGTATGATTAGGTTAAATCATTTATGTTTTATAAAAATATTGTGGAAAAAAAAAACACTTAATTTTGGTATTAGTTTAGCTTTTGCATAGTGGTAGCGGCCATTTTGTTAAAGACATCTTGGTGCCAAAAAACTTTTACCCTTGCAGTTATTTGTTTTGGAAAAAAAAATTTTTAAATTTATTTTGAATATTGATGTATGAAAGTTTTTATTTAAAATGTCAAGATTTCTTTCTCTTTTCATAGTGTGTAATAAACTTTGGAAACGTGTTCTAAAATACAATAATTTTTTATAACTAATTAAAGTATTTTAATAACTCTCAAATTAATAACCACATTAAAAGCATTTTTAACCTATGCTCTCCACCCAGATTGAATAAATATACTTGATAAACATCCGATCTTTTTACTATCAATGTTCTGATAGTGAGTATGAACATATACTGTAAAGAAATTCCATGGCCGTTGTAATCTTTAGATTCTTATACATAAGGATTAGAATACTTCTTGATAAGGTATGTTTTCCTTTTACTATAGGATCATTGTCCTATATGTCAAACAAAATAACTGAATAAATTATAATCACTTGTTAAAATGTTTCCCAAATTTCTTCTTTGATACTTTGTGTTTGATCACGTAGCAAACTATTATTAACTTATTAAATTTTTTTTATCAATTTATATCAAAATTAAAAAGAAGCTTAATATGTAGTCACATAGGAATTAATTGTAAACACTTTATACACTTTAAATTTAACTTTGATATTAATATTATATTTGTAATTCTGTATTTATTTCCAAAATTTATTGTAAAAAAAAGACTTTTTAACCATTTGTCTCTTTATTTATTGATTAATATTAACTGTTAAAATAGTAGAGCATAAAAAAATTATTTGAACTGTTGTGCTAACATTCATTGTTAAAATAAACTGAATTAAAAGACTTAGATAAAACTATTTTTCTAATATAGGAAAATATCAGCTTGTATTTTATTATCTTTTCGAAAATAATCACTGTTGGTAAACGATGTTGAAATTCTAAGTAGTAAATCTTGATATTTTATATTTTGTTTTTTAAGAGCCGACAATGTCGCCTGGTCATGCTAAAACAAACCTTGCAAACTATTGAAGACACTTAAAAATTTTATGCCTAACTTTTTTCTAATTCTTTCTACGGATACCATCTGACGCTATTTCCAAAACGAGCAATTAAAATTGATTTATCTATCTCTAAACCAAGGAGAAATATTTCCTTTACACAGGCAAGAAAAGTTCTTTGAGGCTTTCTAATGCAATTTTAATTCAGATTATATTTTAAATTGAATGAGACATCAATTTTACATTAAATACGTCGAACTAAGTAAATTATTCTCTAATTTCTTGTAACAAAAAATTAAGTTTCAAAAGAAATCTTTTACTATAAATGTCTATAGATGTATTTACTTCTGAATTAATTTATGTGAGAAAAAACCAAACATTTAATAATTATTTTCTCAATAAAGACAATTTTTTACAATAAGATAGCAATGGTTAAAGTATGATCCTTTTTATGAAGTTTATTTGAGATTGAGAGCGTCTTTTGAAAGACGCGTATCCATTAAATGATATAACTAACTATTTTCACTTGTCGAATTTAAAAGTAAAAATCATAGAAAAGATACAAACTTGAATTAATAATACAATTTATTGAATTACTTGACATTTTATACAAGCGAGAATAAGCTTTATTAGGACTAACAGGGAACAACGAAAAATCATAACAGTTAAATAATTTTATCAATGCGTTTTATAATTAGGGATATTAAAACAAAGTTTTATATTCTGAATTTAAATGCCATGAAATTTTTGTTAAGAAAATAAGTGGAAAAAAATAATTGTAAAAGAATAATTTAATTTAATTTATTTTAAACTGTACGTTTTTATATTTATATTCACTAAATCTACACTAAGCTTAAACACACATGAAACATATTTTTTAGATTGTATAATGTTGTTTTGTTGAGTTTTTCAGCAAAAGTATACTATAATTTTAAGGTACGTTATTTTTAATCATTTCTTTTGTTAAAAATATTTCTTTAATATTTTAAGCCAATGATTTCAATCTTTCATATTTCATTGATTAGGATAACATTTTTAGAATTGTATTATAGAAACTGGTCTATTGTATTTATTTTTTCTAACTATAACATTCTCAATAAAGTTAAATTACAATTAGATATTTGTTTCATATTTTTTTTTCTAAAAACTTGCAAAAGTGATCTTTTATATATTAATATTGAATATTGTTCGTAAGAATAAAACTTTTAATTTGAAATATGAACAGGATTTTTTCCTTGATTTAAAATTGTATAACAAATGAAATTTTGTCTTAAAAATTTCCCATTTTCTTTCTATATGATCATCTTCATTCGTACGCAGTTTTAAATGCTGCTTTTTACATGTGTAATTAATATCAAGTACTTCCTTATTTTTTCGCACATATTAATATTTGTGACAGGTATTAATCATAAAAATATTTAAATTTTACGTCTTTTCAAATTAAATAGATTAATTACACCATTTAAACGTGTAATATAAAGGGTTAAATTGGACAGTTAATCCGTTCAATTTATGTAGATGTAATATTATGAGTTTGACAAATTTCTATGACGTTCAAGGTTAAGATGTTATATTTGACATTGATATGGTAATTTAGTAGACGTGAATAGTTCTTGAACTTATTTTGCATTTCTTGATGATATAAGCTTTATCATCGAAATCAAAATTTTATCAAATCTTGCTGCTTTGAAGTTAAATTGATGCTTAAACTCTGCATTACAAATAAATTAGTTTCGAATTTAAATAGTTTTCAAGTGATGTTAAATGAAGTATTTGAAAATTTCTTCAAAGATAGTTCATAAATTTTGACCCAAGAAAAAATACCATATTTCAATATTTAATCAAACTTTGAAACGTCTAACAAATTTGTCCTCAGAATAAATAATAAACACGATAAAGTTTTCCAAAAGTTAAGCAACGATAACTTTAAAATGTAAAATGGATGATAATTTAAAAAGTAAAGCTAACAAACTAAGTGAAATGGATATTTATTTTATCACTTGAAGTTTAAAAGAGCAAGAAAATGCTATTCATAATACTTATATTTATTTTAAAATATAAGGTATAAAATCTCACAAATCTTAAAGTGCAAATTAAACCCAAAATCTTGTCTCAGGAATGATTCTGATCGTTTCAAACAGCAATACACGCTTTAAGGAGAAAGCTTATGCTGTTTACGGTGTTTTGAGTGAACTGCATAGGTAAAGATATCCATTGATCCAAAATAGTTCTAAGTTGTCACAAAGTATGAGACCAGTAATACTCATATTTTGTGTCTTTTGAAGCATTCCATACATGCTCTGACAGATTAAGATTAGAACAAGTTGGTTTTGATATTTGAATTGAAAAATAAATTATAATCCAAATACCAAAACCAACTAGAACAAGTTGGTTTTGGTATTTGGATTATAATTTATTTTTCAATTAACAATGCAAAAGTCGCTCAGTATGCGACGAACATTATCTGATTTCAAAATAAGGATGTACGCGTTACAGTATGCATATGGTTGAACATAATTATAGTCAAAACAGTGCTTATAAAATACAGTCTATCAACACTATATCTTTCAGCATTTAGAGTTCCATGTGACTACGCATACAACTATGTGCAATTTTTTCTTTGCACAAGAACTTTCTAACTGTCCTCTACTCTTTGAGAGTTAACAACGGGAGTAAGTATCGCGTGATGTTGTCGATAATCCAATGCGCATGTTTTTACATGTTTATTATAATGTTACTCCAACGAGGCTAGTCCTCAACATATTCTTGTTTGCCTCGATTATGCCATGGAAGAGTTTCTTGAGAGACTTCTCCTATTCCTCGAATTTTTGAGGGTGTATGAACTTATGGATCTGGTGTAGCTCCGCTACCCCAGTTGGGATTGGAAACAACAACACAACATGTTTATTATATGCCAAGACAGTCGTAGTCGTTCTGTCCCTTCCTTCCAGAAAACATCTATTTTATGTTTGTATAGTTAATACTTTCTTACGTTAGCCACGTAATCTCAATTCGATTTCTCTGATTCAGCTTAATGTGTTTTTAAGCCACAATTTTTCCTTTATTGATCTGGAAGTATGTTCAAATGACACTCGTTTATTTTACGCGATTTACCAAATAGCACACTTATTCATCTTACATTCAGTTTGTTAGCGTCGGATACCTATGCATTTTCCTTGATATGACTTTTCCTTGATTTGAAATTATAATAAACTGCATAGCTCATCACGGCACGGTGCAAAATTTACTTTATTTGAACTATTTTTTCTTGCATTTTTGTTGACGAGATATAATTTTTATTCTATTTATACACCAAATTTTTATCCCGGGTTGAACTGAGACCGACTATAAGAATTAGAATGAAAATTGTATATCATGATTATTGGTGTATTGTTGGCTGATTTAAAATAAAAATTATATTTTGATTTTTATATTGATTTATAACGGTGATTTGAATTCTTTATGAACTTGTTTATGCTACGATGTTAATGTGAGCGATCCAACGTCTAACACCGGAACTCTTCTCGCTTCAAAAATAAAGGTGCTTTATTTTGTCATTTGTGTATAACTGTTGGAAATAAAAAGCATGTCTACGAAATCGGACTCCTCACATTACAGGTAACTGTAGTGCTATTTTCAAGCTCTATAAATGGAAAAATATTGCCAGTTTGAAGAACGGTAATTTTTTCCTGCGTAAACTGTTTAATTATGCTTCATAGAAAACATCAAGCGTCTTCTGAGTAAGTTTCTGAGTTCTTTTGAGTTCTTCAGAGCAAGTTTCTGAAAAAGAATAGTGGAATATTGGGATTGTGGATATATCTTACAGAAAAATTGGTGATCGTGATGGATGGAACCAAGCAACTATGATGCCGATCTGTAATCGCAGGATGCCGAAGGGAATGGTGCATCAACGGGACCAATCACACCCATCTGGTTGCACCATTGTACTGTTAGTCAAGCATATTGTGCTCAAGACACATAAAGAATCATAACGCAGCAGATTCAGTCAGTTACGCTTCATTCGGGGTTCGCAAGTATCATTAATCTCATTTGCTACCAAGTGGAATGTCCACAAGGTATCCATTGCTTCGTGCACAAGAAAACCACAGGTACATGCACCTCCAATGGTGAAATGAATGACAGTCATGATCTACCAAATGTCTAGTACACAATGTTGGTACACTGAACAGTCAGTGCTACATCTCTGAGGTATTGAAGCCTAAAATCCTCTTGTACCTTCAACGTTTGCCGTCAGCCATATTACAACAGGATAATGTGTGACCACACTTAGCAGCATGTGATGTTTAAGAATTTTTTTCTTTACACATCAGATTGAAATGCTTCATTGGCCTGCTTGCCCTTCCGATCAATTACCAATCGAAAACGTGTGGTTTATACTTGTGCAACAATTGACGCAAAATATACCACCTGTTGCTTCACCAGATTAACTTTTGCAGAATGTGGAAGACGCATGGACTGCTATATCTTAATATTATATTCAAAATCTTTCTCAATCTACGCTGAAACTTGTTAATGCGATTGTGATCATCCATCGCTGATACAAAAGCTATTCATTTTGTCATGATCTACACTTTACAACAAGTTACAGTTTCAATCATTTGATCTATCTATAAGTGCTGTCTACAAAAAACTTTTGGTGTGATATATCCGGTCTTTCTTTGAGTTGCTAGCTATGTATGTAACACTTTCACATTAAATTAATAGAAATAAATTCTACTAAGGAAATTTGTTTATTAAATTAATGCCTTTTTCTTCATATATTCCTGTAAAATACATTCTCAAATTCATAAAAACATTTTTTGAATAAATTTCATGGAATTATTTAATCTTGAATTATTTTCTATCTTGATTACAAGTGTAATTTCATAGTAAAGTTGGATTTATGTATATATTCCAGAATAAAATGTCGAGCATTCGAAGCGTTGTACATCCACGTGTAATAAAGCAATAAAATCCATAAGTATCAGCAGGAACTCTCCATTAGAGTTTAATTTTGTCGGTATACAATTTAAGTGGCGGCATTGTAATCGAGTTGATCGACCTTCTATTTTGATATGAGGTCAAAAGTAATCGCAAGCAAATGTGATATTATTATATAATCACTCAGTGTTATTTTAGAAAAAGCAACCAATAATTCAAAATTATTTTTAAATAAAGTTGAAACATAGAATATTACTGTTCTGACTTTATTCTAGTTTAATTGTTTTTGCCTTCGTTTTAAAGTTCGTACTAGTAAAAGAGTGATTGTTACAAGAAAAGAGGGCTTCGTATAAAAGAACTTTCTAAAAATGTTTAAATGCAGGATGTAATTTATTTAATAATTCCCTTGAATGAAAATGAAAATAGAAATAAATTCATTTGGAAAAGATATATTAATAAAGTGAAAATTGAACTAGCATCCTTTTTCCTTATAAAAATCAATTAAAAATAATTTCGAGTTATTATACATTCAATACATAATTTCAAACATGGTTGACACTAGTACATGTTACTTAACGTTGACTTGCAATTTATAATGAAAAGAATTGCAGAATTTTTTTTTAAATATGTCCCTCGAATTTATATATTCAGCAGTAGAATAATATATTCATAAAACCATAAAGTTTCTATATAAGGTGTTCTTAATTTTTGTTTTGATAATTATTTTGTAATTTTTTTTACATTTTGGCTCGTAATTATTTGGATATTTAACATTTCACGAAATATTTCATTAAAATCATTGAATTTTTTTGTCTGGATTTTATATATTTATTTAGAAACATTTATATTTGTTTATTTTGAACATTTATATTTATTTTAATGATACAATTTTGCTTCCATTTTAATATTAACAATGTTCCTGGAAATTTTTTTTGGAGCATGTTATTTGAATTAGGAAATCATTTATTGAATTAATCTTTATTTTCAATTTTTCTTGACCGAGAATCTAATGTCAAAACCACCAGATTTATTGAAACTCTTATGTGTGAGTGGAAAATTTTCCATAATATTAAATTACCCATAATATTAAACTTTTATTCATTCATTTATTTTTTATTTATTTATTTATTATCATTATGATTTTTTGATATTAATAAAAAAATGAATTTTTAAAAATTTTCATAAATCAGTGCATTATATCCAAGTAAATTATGACAAGTACGACCGTACAACATCATTTAAATCACTTATTTGAAAATTTGAGCCCCATAATAAAAGGAAAACTCTTTTTTCATTGTCATCAAAAACATTATGTAACATGTCACTCATAAGTTTGAACTTTGACTAGTTAAATAATAGTATTTAAGCAAAATTCAACTATAATCGTTGCTTAAAAGTTATCTCAAATCACTCTGGTATAAAATGAATTGAAGCTTATTTTGAAACTAAAAACAAATCGTTCTACAAAAAAGAGTTAGAACGTTGGAATGAATATATCACTCTAAAAGAAGACTTAATTGATGTGTGTTCTAGCCCGCAACTCTCTCTCTGTAATTAACGCATTAGTGGCAATGTATACTTTCGAATCAATACATATATAATGAAAAATAAATTGTATTTTATTGCATATATCGAAAAAAAATTGTGAGACTCAAGTAGTGAAACTGCAGGTAATGAGAAGCAACCTATGTTGTATCTGTAAATTAATTATGAAAAATAAAACTTAATTTTTCATAATAAAACTTTTTAAAAGAAAACTTGATTTTTTATAATTAATTTACATATACAACAATTAATTATGAATGTTTTCTCCTATGTTCTACAACGCATAAAAACTTCTTATTGCGCCAAAACAGCACTTTAAATAATTGACGATTTGTCTTTAATCTATTATTTGCGAATACGATACTCATTTCAACCATAGTTTACTGGGACGCATGTTTATGCAAAATATTGAATATAGTACCTTTGATATCCTTAAAGTGTTAACAATTTCATACAATTTTAATGTACGATCCGGCAAACACTTTTTTTGTGCTTTCTAGAATAGTTGTCGAATTTTGGCAATCAGAGATTTCAGCATCATCTGTGTTTCTACGGCTACATTTAAAATGAGCAATGTATTTGTTCATCTTGTTGGAGCAGAGACTGAATAATACTTGTTCAGCCATCGTTTTTCCTTGAACAGTATTTTTCTCGTTAAATTTATTTTTGCAATCAAACAGCTTCTCGAAATGCCAAGAACTTAAAAAACAAGAAGTATGCAGAAAGTATTTTTACTTACTGTAAAAGGGATCAAAATAAAAAAGTTCTCTCTTCTTATAATTTTTTTTTATTTTTATAATAAAAATAACACAAATATTTGGAAAGCATTTTCAAGGACTATTAAGTATCCTCAATTCATATAGAGGTTTCTAGAATAATAACAGAAAAAATTTTTTTTTCATTTGGAATTATTGATTTAACTCATTAACTTGAATAGCCTGGAAAACTCATATCAGTGGGAAAAGCGAGTCTTAACGAAATTTCTCTATCCAAAATTTGCTTTTTTATTTTTTTTTAACTAGATAACACAATCTAGAAATGATTGACGATCATTAAAACATAATTTGTCAAATCATGATTTAAGGAAAAATTATCACTGTTTGTTAGAAAAAAGTAGTATGAAAAATACGATTTTATGTTAAAAATGATGTTAAATGATGTTATATGTGTGTGATATTAAATGTATGTTAAATATTAAATAATATGTTAAAAATAAAAAAATAATTTCAATATTTGATGCCATATCATTTGAAAAAAGTTACTTGCATATAAAGAACTTGCATCAAAAATATAAATTACACATTTAAAATACATGCATGTAGATTAATGAAATCTAAATGGAATCGGAAGAGAATTAGTCATTTTCAGTGTGCTACAATGTATATTTCAAATTCTAAGACAGTGAAATTTTAACATCAACACTTTTTTTTATATATTTTGTAGCATAAACTAAGTTGTTAATTATTTTGCATGTAGCATATTTATTTATTTTACTATAAGGTATTTTTTTTAGAATTTTTTCTTAATTTTTATGTAGATTTTGAAATTTTTATTTTTTTTGAAATTTATGTATGATTGAATTTTTTTTATTGTTTAATGTTTAGCTCAATTATCATAATATCATTTTCATCAGTAAAATAATTGATTTTAATACATTACATTATCCATGATTATATTAGGCAAAATATGTATTGATAAGTGAGCTATCATTTTGTGGATGGATATCAGTTCAATTACCTCACCTGTTATACGCAAAAAAATCTCTCACTAAATTATTAACTGATGAATAATTCGTAAAGCATAAATACTCTTTAAGTTGCTTAATGTGTAATAAAAGAGGCGATGTTTTTGTAACAAAACTTTTAAATTAACTGAATTAAGGAGAATATCAAGAATATCCTGTACCGTCTTGCTCCAAGCAGCGTACAATGTACATATCCAGAGCAACAACCAAATATATTGTTATTTTCAATTTAATATCATATCTTGGTGAAGTCATGTTTTTTTCTGGATGTGACACGATTTGCGGCGTTTAAACAATCTCAATAGTTAACATTTCCTTTGGGAGGAAGAAAAAATTGCAAGATTCTATTCTGGTTGATAGCACAATACAATTCTCAATTCCTCATAACTCTCATCATATGTTCTGGAATATGACGAAACTTAACATCATATGCATAGATCGGTGCACTGTGTCTATCCTGCAATTTACAAAATTTTCTGATTGTTCATTCATGGCGTTGCATTTTCACTGCCATAAAATATGCATTCCACTCTTCTTTTGTAAAAATTTGCGAGTAGGAAGCAGTTTATATAATGTTATATTACTATGCTGTTAGGATTTCCACCTTTCAGAGCTATGAGGACGGAAGTAATAGCACTTTATATAGTGCCATCGTAACCCTAAAAATGAGTTGCCGTAATTTAGAAGCAGGGGCCAAGTAGAAATCTGGTTGAAAAAGGTCGATTCAGCCTTTTATCCCATCAGTGGATCGATAAAACCGATAAAACTGGAAATGCGAAGCAATTGTGCCGATTAGGCTGACCACCTAATCGGCACATATACGTCACATTTCCAGGAGCACTCAGTCAAAAAAACAGATATGGACACTGTAGGTCTTGGACCCTCTATGGGATGTCATGCAACATAGTTTAATTTAGTTTCGACCTAGCAGAAGATACCAGACTTGTCCTGCCTCTCCAAGAGGTATCTTTTTACATAGAGGGCATTGTTACCACGATATATTTAACGTACTCCAGTGACCATCGACATATGAACAAGATAGATATTTGTTTGAGTCAGGTTTCGAACTCACTACCTTCTGATAACTAGAACAAACATCCCAAGCAACCAAGCTACCGCGGACAAGTAGCTCATAAAACCAGTTATTTTTTGGTAATATTTCACATGTTTAATGTTTTGATAATATTTTATAAATAAAGTAGCTATAATATGAGTGAAAAAAAATTCATTTTAGAATCGTAAAAAGTGTATGGATTATGTTACAAGTACATAATATCTTGATTGATGTTTATCTTTAGATTTCACAATCCTCTTAAATTTATTTTAATCTTAGAAGGTTTTGTATCCTTGGTACCATTTGCAAGAACATTGGTTATAATTAGTCTTTAGATCCTCCTTGGCCTACATCAGTGATTTTGAAAGTATCTGATTGTGAATTTAATGTGCGTAAGATTGTCCCTAAAAGTGATGGCTGGGGAAATAAATTCTCCTGTTGATGTGCGTAGATTTTATTCTTTGACATCACTTTAAACGGGAAATTAATTTCTGTTACAGAATTAAGATTCTGAAATAAATTTTCGTAACGTCAATGGATGAGTTTATTCTTTCGAAAGCATTGATGGTAGAAGACATCAAAGCTGTCGTAAGAAGTATCGAATAAGAAAAAATGGATTTCTTATCATAATTAAATTTATTTTTGTACTTAAGTCATAAAACAAACAACATATTGTGAAATGACAAGTTTAGTTGTAGTATTTATGAAAATATGATCAAATTTCTGAGAACTAAAACCAATAAAAGCTTTTCCTTCTGAAGGGTAGATTAAAAAAAATTTACCAAGAAATTAGAAATTTCTCTAATAACCAAAAATTAAATTAACTAATAATAGTTTATTTATAACATTATATTGAGCATACAAAGGCAGACACATAATAACTGTTATTGCATAAAAAGCATAGTGAAACTAAGAAAAGGATTAAGATATATTATATTAATTTATAATATAATAATTTTATAAAAAAAGATGTTAATATTAGCACAGTATATGTTGATTGATATTTAAGAAATTTTATTTATGTGAAAATTATTAGAGCTTTAGTACATAATAAAAAATGAAAATAACTCTAATAATAATAGTAACTCTAATATCAATTTTCCTATGTTTTAAACAATATTAATTTTGTATATAAAATTAAAAATATTCATTCACTGAATAAAGAAAAGATATATTTTTGAATATGCATTTTACTTGCAATAGATAAAATTAAAGTAGAAGTTTTAACAGTTTCATCTAATAACTGTTAAAACTTCTACTTTCAGTTAACTTTAAAACTTTTAATAACTGTTAAAACTTTACTTAATCTATTTTTATGAGCTGTAAGTAATATTTTAAATATCTTCTTCAAACAAAATTTCTAACTCTAATATTAATAATATTTCACACATCAAATATATTAAACATTATTATTATTAATTTTGAATTAACAATATTTATGTAACATTATAATATTTTATATACCTATAATATTATAATATTTTACATATCTATAATATTACATAAATATTGTTAATTAATATTAAAAAAATACTATATATTGTTAAAGCTTCAAACACACACACACACACTGGGAACGAATGATAATTTACTTTCTTGTTATACTTGCGTGAAAGAAGATGAGAAAAATACAAAATTCAAGTAATTCTAAGATTACTGTATACTTTGAGAACATAATTTGGATCTGCGAAAACAGAGCCTAGATTGGTATTATTATTTTGATTTTATTACTGATATTAAATTTAAGATTGAAAATATGTTTCTTTCTTATGAAAATACAAATTATTTTATTCTATTTTTATATGTCGTTGTTGCTGTGATGTTGTTCTATTTATATTTTGAAATTCCGATTTTGTGAAATTGTATTAGTTTCAGATCAAGATTTTTCAACTTATCACAGTCTCCGACATTCCTATAATCTTTTTCAAGCTATTAAATATTTAGAAGCTAAAATAATTAAAGATTCTTAAATTCTGTTTTGTGTTTTAGAAAGTGATAACGTACAATAAAAAGGCAGCAAATCAAAAATATATTTTTAGTGTTTTAAATAATAAACAAAAATATTTTTAAAAACAATGTAAATAAATCTAACATATGGCAAGATTCAATATAAAAGAGATAAAAGAAAAATATAGGTATAATATTTGTAAATTTCCTTTAATGTAGTTACCCGTAGTCACATCTAGTTGTTGACAGCGCCCTCCTCTTAGCGCGGAGAAAAAAATGGTTGACACAGAGGAAAAGTAGAAAAATTTTGGTGGAATTGTCAGACTGAAAAATCGTGAACGCAATGATGAAATTTATTGTTTGCTTCTAGATCTTATTTCTGTATATATTCATAATTTTACATACATTGCAAAGTTATAAAAGTCCACATATTTTAATAGTTTTTTTTATACGTGTAGTCATCTCCGCATTTAGTTTACAAATAAATATGTGAGTTTTTGAAATTATGTAAAAAAAAATAAGATTGTGTACAAAACAAGATTTCTGTTTATAAACATCATCATAAATATGTTCGGAATACTAAGTAAACTTATTATCGAGGAATAAATTTAGTCTACAGATGTAAAAGATTGTGCACATGACGCACTATTTCCTTAAGAGCAAGGTAATACAATCAATTTGTTTACACTAATTTCGCTATTAATCTTTCAGCTGAAGTGTAGACAGAGTCCCAAAATGTACTCACTAAGGCTCACAAATAACAATGAGACATTATTAGTATATTAACCCTGAGTTTAAATCTTAACTATAATTTAAATCAAAGTCCATTTAAGAATAAATAATAAACTAAATTGTAAGAATGATTTTGAAACAGTTTAATTTGATAAACATGTTTATATTTAAGCATTAAAGAGGCCACTTTTTTTAAGTTTTAAACACTTACTCAATGTAATACGTGTCAATTTTTTATATTAACTTTATTTCTTAATAATTTATGTTACTCATTTAAAAAAATAATAATTAATTTTTATAAGTAGTATTTTTCAGCTCACCTCAAATTACTACTGCTTTTAAATACTTAGACAAAATATGAAATATTTGTAAAAACTCAACAGAAAAAATAAATTGATGCATTTACATTCAGCCAGAACTAATATATGCATGCTAAATAAAAATATATTGAATTGTTTGCAATAATTTTATTGTAAGCATTGTATTGTAAGCACAAATGTATAATGCTTTCAATAATTTTATTTAGTATACATCTATTTATAAAAGTTTTCTAGAAAACTTGTGAAAAATATTTTTATTCTTTAACATATAAAGCATAAAAAAGCATACAATAAAACAAAAAACGTAGAACACAAAACTTTAAAATAAAAAAAAAATTATTTTTCTTGAGTTTTTTAAATATCAATTTATTTATGAGAATTTCAAACACATGTTGTTGTCTATAATATACACTTAGAATGTATCATTCCTAATCACAAATTACATATATGTGCTAATTTATACAAAAGTTGATTTGTATTCAATGACTCATCTAAAAATAATCTAAATTCAGTGCTATTTTTAATCTTAAGATATCTTGTATTAAATATATGAATATATAACATTTGAGGTACACCCATCAAATGAAAATACAGTTGCATGAAGTGTATTTTTAAAATTATAAAAATTAATTGGCGTGTGTTGGCCTTTTGTATATTTTCGAATATTTTTTATGTCATTTACGAACAATGCACGTGATTTTCGAAAGGAAGAACGCAGTTAAACTTGAATTCAGCGGATGTTGTCAAGTGCTGGTCTCACTTGAAACTTCTATTCTAGTAACGCCGAATATTATTATTGATTTCTATTCTTTGAAGTCATGTAAAAAAGTTTTATTGGTTTTGTGCATCAGTTTCAACTTCTTTGTATTATATATGACCAAAAAGATTGAATGCGATATTTTTCGTTAACGTCTATTTCTGAATAATTTAGAAAATACATTTATTTTTCAAATTATCCCATAAAATATTTCTTTTATGGTATATAAATAGTTAAATACTATAATTGTGCCGTATTTACAGATTGGGTTGCTAAAGTTAGCTCTAATAGTTGTAAAACATATTTAAAAAAAAATAAATAAAACGACGCAAGAGCATTTGATGGTGATTGTGATTAAATACAGAGCTTATACTTGCTTACGCGTTAAAATTCTCTTAAGCGCCGCGTTTTTGAAAGCAGTGTTTTCATTTGCTCATTAAGAAATCAGTCACGCATTATATTATGTCATAAGTCAAGCAACTCGTATATTAAAAATAAGGAAGAAAATTTTCTGGATAAATTATCCTTATTTAGAGAAACGTTTTACCGAAAATTTTTCGTTATTTGTTAAAAGTCGAAAGTTTTTGATCTTTTTAATGAATATTTGAAAAACAAGAATATTTTCAATCATTTTTAGTTAAAAGATTGTTTTTGTGAGTAATGAAAAAAAAACTTTTGCATTAGATTGTACAAAATGTAAATCAAATTTAGACTATTGATTTTATAATACTTATTTTTTCTTGATTCAATAAAAATCCTAATCTCAACTCATGTGTTTTCGGCCAATTGTTTGAAAATAATTAAGTGTTTACTACTCCTGAATCATTATAAGAAAATATCTAAGAGTTTTAATGTTTTAAAATCCGTATGGCTTTAAGATTACACTTGACAAAGTAAACAATTTCTGTTACTCAATACCACAGTTCCATTGTAATAAACGTGGAATAAGCTTTCTCATAGGTAAGTTTTATATTTGTTTTAGTTACCAAAAGATAAAAAAAAATTGAAAAAAACCAATTAATTGGTAAAATTTAAAAATATAATAAAATTAGAAAATATTAAATTTAGATTAGAATTCATTATATAGAAACGTATACTTTTGCTTATAAAATATTGGAGAATTTCGTTCTTATTTAAATTTCGAAGCAATTCCTCCTCAAGTGAGCGGTATAACTCATAATTTTTTTAAATCTTGATATTCGTACGCTGACTGTTGTAAATCGTGATAATGTAGCATATATATTAATATAATATATGTATCCTAAATTGAATTATTCCATCAACTTTTTTGTATTAACTTTTAGAATTTATGACTTTTTTTTGCACTATATGCTTTAATTTCAATTTCGATCTACTTTTACTTAAAAAGATAATTTTGGATTTTAGTCTTTTTATAATGATGATGCCATTTAGTTAAACAAAAGTTAATTTTAACTGATTTGCTTAACACACTATTTGACAAGTTTTTAATATATAGTTTGAAAGCGACAAAGTATTGCAAAAATTTTTTATGTCAACTCAATATGTGCGAGATAATTTGGGGAAGAAGATATTATTTAATTTCTTAAACCTTTTGTGTCAAATACAACAAATTCTGACATTTCTCTTCAAATCTTTTTATCTGGTATATGCATGGATGTATTCTCCAAAGTTTAATTGTGCAGATGGTTTCGATTATCCTTCTTTTTATGCTGCAGAGTTGTGTCATATCTCTCTGATCACGGTACAAATTTAAAAGGATATGTTCATTATTTTATCGAATTAATTATGACATATGCTATATCTGTCAGCACAATTATCCAAAAATGCACAAAACTATAATATCGAAATCAACGTGACTTTAAGTCTTTGTAGCTGTCAATAACTCTGTATAGTGTTTGATAGGTTAACGAATATAATCTGTGACGAGACTCTGCTCACTATCCGAATTATTTGCTAATCGATTGTAGATTTACCATAGATTTTTTCTGAAATCGATTAACTCGTTCTGGAATTCAAAAAATTATAATAAAAAAAATGCATAATTTCTTTGTAAGTTTATTAAAAAATAATACATATAATCTTGCATATTAAATAATCCTTTTCATTTTTTGTTTATGGAACATTAAAGAACATGACCAAAGAACTAGGGGGGAGGGAGGCTCTCAAAATGAAATCGGCTTTGAATGATATCAAAAACGAAACTAATGGTCTACTTTTTTTGGCTATAAATATTTTATTGGAAGAGAATTTACTAATACAGAACTTAAAAGTTTAAAATTTATTTTGAATTTAAGGCAACCAACATAATTTAGGAGAGATGAAAAACTATTTTTGATCCGTTGTGTTTGGCAACCCTGCACATTATGCTCCGAGAGCCGAGATGTGTTCGTTAAAATTCGTTTTCTTTCGTTATCCGTATATGTGTTCGTTGTTCGAACTCAAAAATGTTTCATGAAAGTATTCGTTGTCCGATATGTTCGCGGTCCGAGCTGTTTGTTAACCGAACATCTACTGTATTTACCCAAGAGTACATTTACAGATTCATTTAACATATAAAAAAATCTTTAAGTGTTAAAATTTAAAGTAAGCATAATTAAAATAAATATGAATGATCAATGTAAAAGCTTTATTAAAAATTCCGTTAGATATCAAAAAAGCCGCAACTGGTCAACTTGGGAATTACAGGCAAAATATTTCCATTAAATAAGTACGTTGTATATCTGCTGTTATTTTAGATGCATTTTTAAGAAATTTTATATTTAATTTGTCAATCAATTTTTAAATCTTTTCTAACATGCAAATAGATAATATAAAGTGGAGTACTGATCATTCTTTTGAATATTTTATTTTTTAAAATGTCTTTTTTTAATGTACCGGTAGTGTAATTCTTGTTTTCTTGCAAGATATTTCAATTTAATTTTATTTTGCTGTTTGTTATGGATGACCAAGATTTCATTGCTCTTATCTTGAATCTATCTTAGCAAGAAACCAGATTATACTTGCTATACTAAGTATAATCTGGTTTCATACTAAGATAACGATTCAATTTTAATCTCTGTAACTATTTATCTCCATAATGATTATGCAATCATTTGTAATTTTACAAACAATGAATTTTACAAATAACATATAATGGATATAAATATTATTTAACTTACAAATATTCATAAATATTAATAACTTACAAAACTTATCTATACTTAAACATTGTTCTTAGTTATAATATATACTAATGTATATATATTGAGTAAACGTATTAAAAGTCAGAAACATTGAAGCTTATAAGTTTTTATATATTCTTTTAGATACTTTCAAAATTATTTTCTTGATTAGAAATACGTTTGATGGTAATTTATATGAATGCTTAAAAAACTTTTCACCTTCAATATGCATACTTAATATTCATTGGAGAATCGTTTAAAAAATTTAATCTGCTAATAATTTTTTTTTATTACATTATATATGGTAGACAGATCATTTGCATATACAGCTAATTTCATGCAAATAAATCATAAATTTTGCAAAAAGAATAATGAAATAGAGCTAATTTTATACTCATTTAGCAACATTTTTTTTTTCCTTTTATATTCTTTTTTTCTCTCTCTCTCTCTTCTCTTTTCTCATTACGAAATTACTAAAAGAATAAATTAAATTTAATTACTCAGATGACAAATAGCAACAAGACGTTTTTCGTTCCGTCTCAAAAAAGAGGCGGGAAATTGTAAGAATAGGTGAAGTTGTAAGAATAAATTTAAAAAAAAAAAAAGAATTTTTTTTTTATTTCATCGCTACATTTTCTAGGTAATGGTTTCCACCCATCCAGAAATTTTTGGCTCAAGGTTCCTAGTTACCGTCTGCCTGATGTTATTTTGAATGAGTGTCGTGGAAAACTCCCATTTCACACTAGCTGGTCTGACTTTTCGTGGTATACGTACAACTACCTCCCTGTACCTGTACATATGACGTCACTTCATCGTAAATACCCATTCCTTACCCACTGAACGAACTTCATAATCACTCCTGCGTGCGTTTGGAAACCTATAAATAATGCAATTACCATGAGCAGGAGGGGGATAAATATAGACTAAAATGAGAGCAAAATATGCCACGATCGTTAAGTTTGTTGTCCAACTGTCAATTTTATTTGAGCCGTTATGTAGTGTTGCCATTTTTAAAAATTAAATTCTTCTTACTATAATTTTAGGACGAAGTTGTAATTTTTAAATATAATAAAGCAGCAATTATTTAAATTCTTATAATGTTGATTTTAATGGTATATGAAATTAATAATGAAATTAATTTCATAAAAAGACAGGAGTTCTTTTCACTCTGGCAACGTAATTATTATATAATTAATAAGTCGATTGTTCCCTGTAAAATAAATAATTTATTGTTCCAAAATATTACAATTATTTTTATGCTATGAGATTAATAATCTTTGAAAACTCAATTTAAATAATATTAACTATCTTTTTTATAGCAATTATTAATAAATTATTAATCAATGATAATTAATTATTATTTATTTTAATCCGATTTTTATGATAAATTTATTTACTTTAATTATTTGCTTTGTGGAATATTAATTTCATTTAAACCATTTATCCACGAGATTTGATGACACATCTTAACTAAATAATGATAGCGAAAATAGATATTTGTTCATATTTTAAATTAAAAGAAGTCTTCATTAAAATTTAATAGTACCGGGTTTAGACACATGAAGAATAAATTATATTTAGGTGTTTATGACAAATAATAAGTGTTATACTTATAAAAAATATTTTCATAACTTAAGTTTTTATTACGTATGTGTATACAAGAAAAAAAAATATTATCAATTATTCATTAAATTTTTCCTTCAAGGAAATAATAATTTCTTGAGTATTTTCGGAATAATAAATTATTTTCCGCCCTTCCCATATTTTGGTATTAATTTAATAAAAGAATTACCCATATAAACATTGTCAAATTATCTAATATTTACTTCGTATAATATTAAATTTGAACATTTATTTAGTTATAAAACTTGAATCGGTATTTCTAAGAAACGATGACAAAATTAAAACATTTCTACTGCGGAAAACATGTTTACAAATTTAAAGATAGTTTTTTGCTTGTTATTCGTATATACCTTGCCCTTGACTTAAAAGTAAACAGTGCTCACCTTGATTCTGGGTTCATTTGGAGAATAAATATTACCTTTCTGTAGAATTTTGAAGTCTACTCCGTCGTTGATTTTGCAATGATTACATTTTTTGCTGACTTTTGAAGATCATACCTATTGAAACTCTATATCAAAATATGTTGTCGAACTATTGTTCTATTATTTTATGTTACTTTATAATTCTATTATAATTCTATTGTTTTATGTTAGTTTAACGATATTTTTTCTGGCATAGTCTATTTTATATTATAATTTTAAGTTTACGTTATTATTATTATAACTATCACACAATATTAAATTAGTATTATGATGTAAACTTTTCTATAATTTTCTATGCATATTTTACTATTCTGATCTAAAGTTTGTCAAAATGCACTCAAATAGAGAAAATTTTGAGTGTGAGAAGTAATATGGTTTAATAATTTTTTTGATACCACTAATAACTTTTCAATAATGAATTCTGTTTATTTTATTTATCCTTGATACAAAAATTAATTTATTACACATATATTATTTAGTGTGAAACATTCTTGACTAAATAAAATTTCTCCATGTAAAAAAATTAGAATCTAGTTTTTAAGATACTATCTACTTTGTAAAAATAAAACTAATAATTAATGCTTTTACAAAAGGGATTAATAAATAAAATAAAATATATTTTACAGAGTAACACAAATAATTATGAACCTTTCTTTCGCTGAAAGAAATTTAAAATCAAAATAATATAAAATAATAAAATCTAGAGAATTTAAAAAGTGATTTTGGAATGTATTGTTAACACAAAAATTCTTCTTCTTCTATTCTCATTGTTAAATCTAAATCCGCAAGGTGTTTCTGCTTAGAAACATTATATTACAGCCTACATATATGTCTTGCAGCCATTCAGTGAAAGAATTTATTGAGCAATATGTGATTATTATGTAAATAATTAAAATGTTAAATTGAAAATACACTTTTAGAATAAGATTTTAATTTATACTTTTTTCAAAAGAGTTTGGGTATTAGTGGAAACATTTATGTTAATAAGTTTTATTTTTTTAGGATGAAAATTTATTAATTTCTAAATGATTAGAATTTCCATATGTTTATAGAGATTATCAGAATACAAGAATTTTCAGATTTGAATATTGTATTGTGATGGTATATTATAATATGAAAATTGTGATGGTAAATTTGACCTGTATAGCATAAAATCGGAAAACATAAATTCAGATACTTGAAACTGACTACAATCACGTTAAAGAATTCAGTGAGATGTATAGCATATATATATATTTCAAAATACATTACAATTCAACCCATTAGACCATTACACTTGATTTTGCTTATTCCCATATTCCTTTATTTATGCTTATTTTCCAAAAGCAAAGAATGAATATCTTTTTGTAAAAATTCGTTTGAGAGATATACTCCTTATTTATTTAAAAAATAAAACTAATTTATGTTAATTAATTAAATATGGTCGAAAAAAAGTTTTTTTTGTAATAAATTGCTTTGCTTTATGAAGGACTTTAATTATAATTTTACATGAAATTAATATTGACTTTTTAGCTCTCAAATTTCGTAATAATAATTCCATAATTCCAATCGATTTCGTGTCAATATTACCCCATTAGTTTTTTAATTATCAAACATATTATATGGTCCAGATATAATTACATGTATTCAAATAGTAGGTTTCACCGTTTTAGCTATTTACTTTTTATTTACATTTACTATTTTGGTTGCATAAATATGTTTGAAAAAGTTTTATAAAATAAATAAAAAGGTGTGTGCTGAAATCTTTTTATAAGTTTGGAATTTTACTTAAAATAAATTATATGCGCATTTTTTTAAAATCTCTGTATTAAATCGTTTATCAAGAGCAAACTATTATATGTATGCAGAGTTTTTATTTCGTTCAGGAAAATTTTATATAACCGTTTATTATTACACTTTTGTAACTAATCATATGTATTGCATCATATTTCTTGCACAAACATCGTCTATATATTAATAGTTGAAATTAGTAGAGAGTGTTTGTGGATTTGAAAATCATTTCATTAAAAATAAAACTTATAAAAGTTAAGGTTTTTTATTAAGGTGCCTAAGTGAAATTTTTAACTTTCCTACGGATTTTCATAGTTTTAAAGCTAAAATTATTTGTAACATTAAGATTAATTTTCTACAAAAATTAATAATCTGTCTCCTATTATGCTATTATGTTATATTTTTAAATTTTCATATAGTACTACCTCATTTACCTAAGTTAATTTCGTTTGTTTTATACAAATTATAAAATATAAATTCTATTTCTTGATGTTTAAACAGTTAAAAGACGTTATCTTTATCTTAATTTTAATTTTTTTAATTTAAAAATCATAGGTTTATGAAATACTATATGTAATGACATTTTCATCTTATGAATTAATTTTAAAAATTAAAAATTTTTACATCATTTGATATTTAAATATTCTATTATTTTTACTAGTGGAATTGATGTTCTTTGCATATTGAGAAAAAGTGAACCGGAATATAAGAATAGCTGTTATTTTAATTTTTTCATATTGAATCTGATTATAATATAATAATAACTGTTTAAATTGAACATTGCTTATTAAAAAGTAATATTTATTTCCTTAATGGGAAGATTCATAGAAAAGCCGTATAAGAATTTAAGCACATTTTTTTAAAATAGTTTTAAAAAATAGTGATTTGCAGTTTCTCAAAACAAATATACCTTAATTTATATTGTTAATTAAAAAATTATTATGAATAAATTAATTTGCGTCTTATATGGTAGATTCAGAAAAATAGTAAGAGGATGTAAAAGAAAATCGTACGTAATTATAATTTAGGAGAAGCATTTTTTTACTTTTATTCACAACGGGAGGAGATGGGTTAAAAATAGACAGAAATATTCTTAAGTAATATTTAAACAGTCTCAACAAAATGCATCATTTTGCCAAAAGAAAGACCTTGCTAAAATTACGTATTCGACCTTATTATGTAATGAGTTCAAAAACATGCAAAAGGAAATATAAAAACAAATAAATTAGAAAGAAAATGTGACTGAGGAAGGTTTGATGCTGCTTTATTAAATGAGGATATCTTCTAATTAGCCAATTTCCTCTTTCAACAATCACATATTCTGTACAAATATTTTGATTAAAAATTCTCATAGTTATATATTATTCATTTCATATAATTTTAAACTTTCTTCATATAATAAAATATTAATTTTCCTTTCCTTTTATACTCATTCCTCCTTTTGTTTTTACAACAGCTTAAGAGTAAATACTGAAATTGTTAACGTTGTTCTAAAGCGTCCATTACTTCCAAATTTTTCTCTGATTTGCCATATTTCTATGTTAACGGAGGATTAAAGTTATTTGGCTTTTTATGACTTTAATGACATAAGTTACAGTGTAATAAATGATATTTTTTGCATCATTCTCAGTACTTTCACTCATTCATTTTTTCATTAACATTGAGAATGTTTTTTTTTTATATTTCTAATTTTTTATATATATATTTCAATATAAAATACAAATAAGCAATAAAAAGGTTTTTAGAAAATTTTTCTATTTATTGAGAAATCATATTATTTTTATTTAAGAACACAGTTCTTTTTTGGAGAAAAACTTTACTTAATGTACAATTATCTTTAATAAATCTAACAAAAGATTTACCTTACCAGAGAATGTTATTATTATATTTTGCCCTAGCTTATTTCCCAGCTTTTTTTTATTTGTGTTAATTGGATCTATAGTTAAAAATATTTTGTCGTGTGGCTGCGGTGGCCCGGTTGTTTGGGGCTTTCGTTCTCACTATCGGAAGGTAATTTTTCGAATCCTGACCCAATCGAAGATCCGCCGCATTCGCTAATAGCGACGTCGTAACTGCTTGATGAAATGTCCTCCATGTGAAATGATACCTCTGGAGGCGGCAGGCCTAGAAAATTACGAAACTCACCCATTCTTAAGCCGAGATTGCACATCCACAGGGTGCTCCACTGTATAAGATGTCATCATTTCTGTCCCTTGTTATGCTGAAAAGGTAAAATATCCTTCCAACCGGATGTTATAAAAATAAATAAATTTCTTTCGTCTTCAAGAAAAGATTCATATTTTTTTTTATTATTTTTTTTAACCTCAGATGCAATTCTCAGTAACATTTTTTCAATTTTTTTATAGTGTAGTGACATTAAAATTTTTGAATGAATAGGTTGACAATTTAGCTATTGCAGAACTCAATATAATGGTTTATCAACAATATAGTATTGTGGGATTATTTACCAAAATCACTCAAATTTATGTATACATATTTCATTCGATTAAATTTCATCAGAACTTTTTTGTGGTGTATATATGCATGGAAGCTGGTAATACAAATATACACGCTTCAGATTGATTATTTCTACAGAATTAATAATTCTAATCATTGAATTATCATTTAGATAATAATCGTTATGTCATTTGCAGATTTTGCAGTTCATTATATGAATGATACTACACACCCTCATAATTTTAACTACCATGTAATACACATTTCGAAAAATTTTCATCCAAATTAAATATTTTTCTAACATATTTGATGTAAAATTCCCTTTACCCAATAAATGCATTCTATACAACAATTTTATTAAATTTTCTTCTCCGTTATCCATCTCATTTTAAGTAATTATTTAATATCAATAAACAACGTGTAAACAATGATCAAAATCACAGTTTTCTTCACACTGGAAATTGTCTTTAATTTACTTATAGATCAAAATCAACTAACCAATTAGAGACAGCAATTTTCTTACAATACTAAAGTTGAACATTAAATTTATTTTTAATTATAAATATTAACTTGTACTGCTTAAAAAATATTTAACTGTTCTAATGCTTTGAAAATCCTGTATCTTTTCTCTTCTAAATATGCAGATGGAATGTTTTCACTATGATCGAACATTTCTGATTTTTACGAGAATATAAAAAAGATATTCTTAAGGTATATAAATTAACAAGATTTCATTGAGAATTGATATGAGATGAAATATTAACATCATATCCTTGCTCTAATGCTGGATAAAACTCATTCGCAGTTTCTTTAAATAATATTCTGCATGATTTATACAAGTGTCAAACACAAATCTTAGCTTAATTAAGAAATGTTTATGCAGTTTTTTGCCTAAATAATTTAATATCTTGTCACGTCGTGCATTGCAGATATATGTATTTTATTATCTGCATCACATGACATGTCAATGCATTAAATTGTGTAATAAGTGTTGTTAATAAATATGTTTACATTTATTAACAGCATAACATTATTACTTATGCATAACACAGTTGATATATTGTCCAAAGATGTATCTAGTTAGAAAATGAAGATTGATAGTATAAGTATGACTATCAATGAATGGAATTTTTATTTCAATTTAAGAAAATTGAGAAAACTAAATTTAATTTCTTTTAATACTTAATTGTACTCTATGTATATTATCACATTTTTTTATTCTATTTTCAAGGATTACATAGGAATATATTTAAAAAAATAACCAGTTATTCCCATTTAGGAGATTTATGTATATTTTATATTTTTATTATATTTTCCATTTAGGAGATTCATGTATATTATGTATATTTTATGTATTTAAGTATTTATTTTAGATTATATAACTTAATATGCAAAATTATAATAGTTGCTATTTTTAATTACTCTCACGCGTTCATTATGTTTTTATAAAAATACTGAAAGTGAAATGTTAATGCTATTACTATTAGAAAAATATCGTGATGAAAAAAAAGTAAAGATAATGATAATAACAGATTCGTCAGTAAACTAAAAGTTGTACATCAATTTAAGTATAATAAAATCATATTTTCTTTTTTAATTAAAAGGAAGAAAAAACAATTTTTGTAGTAAGAAGTCAGAAATTCAGAAAAAATTATGAAATGAAAAGTTTATTCAAATACTAAAGGGCGATCAGATAACGTGAAGCGAAGATATTGGCAACATAAAATGTCAAATAAACTGTCGAATAAAAAGAAATCTCGCGCTAATTTAACTTAAAAGATTAGATTTTTAACGCATTTGGTTATTTATAAAAATAGTTTACATGAATAATTTATTTATACATGGTAACTTTTAAAGGTATATTCATGTATTTGCCCATTATTTTCAATTTATTACTCCCACATTATACTTTCTCACATTAATTGTAAGATTCGTATTGGAATTTTCTTTAATGACAAAGCTATGACTTCGATCTATAAAAATTAAATATACGTTTATGTCATTCAAATTAAACAAAATAATTATAATTCTTAAAATAATGTATTTTCATGAATAAACAAAATTATTAAGAACTCATTAAAAACAAATTGGAATTTATTTCATAAATTCTGTTCTAAAGCTTTTTTAGGATTTTCAGTTTAATATTTTTTCGAGTGGAAAATATTATCATATTGAGTTTTAATTTTGATATCATCCTTGACCGAGAGTTAGTTTAGAGAAAATGTTGCATACTTTTCCGCGGTAATGCACAGATTAGTTACTACTGTGTGGAGAGAGCCTTTGAGTTCCATTGTGATTCAACGTCTGAGCACTGACCTATTTTTCAAGAAGCTGCAAGGAATCTTATTTTTATTTGCTTTTACATTCAAGAAATTGTTAGCAGTCTAAATTCAGTTAAATATATTTAATTCAGTTAATAATATTTAACGCTGTTTTTGCAATACGGTATAAAATTACAAATTAAGCCTTTTGAATGTGAGCCATTTCCATTAACATGCTTGTATCATTTCTGGTTTACTATGTATTGATAAAAAGAAAATATGAATTGATCGGTCTTGTTGCATATTCTCTGAAAATCATTATATTGTATAAAATATCGATTAATATAAAAATTTTATTATTTTTTATTGTTTGTCATGAATGAGCAATTATTAGTATAATGTATTTTTCAAATATTTAAATATGCTTTTAAAATCAATCAATCATAAGACGAAAACATTTTTTCTATAAAATTCACCTTAAATAAAGCTTTATTTCATGAACAACAGTTAATTATAGTTTAAATGATTACGAAAAATAAAATTAACATTTCTAACGATATACTGTCAGTTAATGTATGGTGAGGACAGTTCAGACAAATTGTTGTTAATTCCAAAAATAATTTTCTCATACTGTTATTTATTCATAAAACCTCTTCAGAGCGTTATTATATTATATTTTTTGTATTTGAATTCGTTGAATTTTTTGGATAATGTCATTTACTATGTAATATTCCTTTAAAATGATGTAAGTCATATTTCTAAAGATGGCATAAAATGTTTTGAGGAATTTTCGTAGACTCTTCAACTTTGCATATTTTACGAATACTCAGATTAGATCCACTATTTCAAAGTGATCACTAATTGATAATTTTCTGATCAATGGTCTGCTGTAACGGAATTCCTTGAATTTTATTTCTTGGGTAACATTTTTTTAAAATGAAGTAAGTCTATTTGCAATGATAGTCAATAGACTTTTTTTGAGATATTTCACTAAATTCTTTGAAACTCTGTACACTCAACGAATACTCAGACAATGATGTAAGTCATACGTCCATGTACAACAACAGACGCATTGTAAGAAACACATACAAAATAAAATTCATACATAAAAGCAATTCTTATTTTTTGTTAATAAAAAATCCAGCATCCAAAACTATGCTTCTATATTCTTTCTTTCTTTTTTTTGGGAAATAAAGCATCTTTTTGTTGCTGTTCATAAAAAAAGAACCTGAGTTTTCAGAAATATTCATTTGTTTGTTTTGTAGCTGATATCTGTATTACTTCATTTTATTTTTATTTGATGTCTGAAAGCCTTTTTTCATTCTCACTCATTCATTATGTCCTCAATGATGTATCCAATACCTCTTATATACAAATTCCATCGTACACCCCATTCGAAAAGACCTGAATTGTAATTTCGGACAGCGATGAAAATTTTTGTGGAAGTTCTTGGATGAGACTCTCATCTTCACTCAAATTGTCAAGCAATGTCTTATTTTTTTGAGTTACGATGGTTTCTTTAGTCTGCATGTTAATATGACCTGGATATTATTATTATTATTATTTTTGTGCAACATCATTCTAAGAGTAGATTGATAAGTTTAAATAGCCTAGAATGTTGATTTCATTAGGATATTCCAAATCATGATCCCTCCTTGCAAAAATAACCTTCAATATCTTAACTCATTACACTTTAATAGGTTTTCTGTAAGATGGAAGTTGGAATCTAGGACTTCAACATAGAAAGTTATCTCCAATTCGTAAAATTTACGATTCTACAATAAAAAAAAAGTCGATTCAAGTTTCTCAGCCATAAAATGAATTTTAAAAATAGAAAAAGTCAGATGTTAAAATTGAATGCAAACAAAAGACGCGTGAAAATAAATTAACAAATTTCAAAATTTTAGTTCATAAATGGGAGTTAAACTTATTGCATCTATAAGAGAGAAAGAGAGAGATAGAAATGAGAATTTTTATTCATTTTTATTAATAAAAATATAACTCATTGCAAAAAATTTTAGCCATAAAGACATGAAGTGTTGAATTACAATATTTTAAAATATCAAAATGATTTCTCTCAGTAATTCATCCACATGCTTGAGGTAAACTCAAAAAGATGAGTATACATCTTTCTTAATTTAATTAAAATAATAAACCAATCTTTTACAACTTAAATCTTCTAAATTTGGTTATTAATTTTGATTTATTGCAAACAGGAATTTTCTTATATTAATGCACTTTTATCAATAGTTATTACACAATTTCCAAGCAAAAATAACCTAATTTTTTTAATATTTGACATCATATTCCCTACACTTGATGCTGATCTTTTGTATTTGCTAAAACGCAGAAATAAAATGAAATGAAAGATCGATTCCGATATCGAAATCGATGATTGTACTTCCAGGTCACTTCCTTGTTTTGAGAAAAATTACAAATAAAGGTTTTCACTTGATTTTAAAGTAGAG
This sequence comes from Latrodectus geometricus, assembly GCA_026290005.1. NCBI lineage: Eukaryota > Metazoa > Arthropoda > Arachnida > Araneae > Theridiidae > Latrodectus > Latrodectus geometricus. The sequence continues at coordinate 107,330 of JAPDSC010095295.1, read as the reverse complement.
GTTCAAAGGTATTCAGTTCAGACTCGTGTCAGCAAAGTCTAATCTAAATAACAAACTCCAATATTTATTTTTAGAATTTAGAACACGTTTGTAGTAAAGTGTGTAAACAATTCTGTCTCGTGTTATATGAATCAAAATTCTATTTACATTAAGTTCTGTAAGTCTAGCTTCTTATGTATATTCACTACATTGCTTGAATTCAGATATAGTGATTACACTTTTTTGATTGTTTCCTCTGATACCAGGGTAAAATCTTTTCATTACTGACGCTGTGTAATACATAAAAGCATTTTTTGCCTCGTTTTTTTAAATACATTTGTTCTTAAGAATATTTTTTGAAAGCATGATATTGAGATGAAATGCAAAGTTTAAATTTGTGTAAGTGTGTCTGCAGAATAACACATTATACTTCTGTAATCTTATTAGAGATATAAAAACTATATTTTTAATACTTCTTTCAATGGAATGTAAACAGAAGAAAGATTTTTTTTACTTGGTAGATTGACCATCATAAATAAAATTTTTAAAACAAAAAATTTCGGATTCAAGATGTTCTCAGTAAGAAATAGATTTTAAAAAATCTTATTAAAAATCATATATATATTTAAAGAAGACTCATTTTTTTTCTTCAATTAGGCTTATTTTTATGCATATTTTAATAAATCACGGAATTTTTTACACAGATGTTTATAGTATTTTATTAAAAGATTTCAAGATATTTCAATAATCACTTGCAATTGAACTTTAACTAATGATGAAAAAGATAATGAGCGTTATACTTTATTACTTAAAATATGGACGCGATACTCTTCATATTACACACTCAACATGTTGGCGCGTAAAGATGGATAGTATGATTTCTGAAGGAAAAACATGATCATTCAAAAAGAAATTTATTCTGAATTAACTTAAAAGGCAATTAATTGCCATATTTATTTTATATACAGAAATTTTTTCTCTCACTATTGTCATTATTTTGATATTGAAGATAAACTCAAGTACACATATATTTTTGCAATAGCAAAAACTCTATAGTCAGTAAAAATTTAGCCATAAGCATAAAATAGAACATGTGAATTGTGCTTGTGTAGAAAAATAAATGAATACAATTTGAAAAAAAATATTTATTAGTAGAAACAAAAGAATGTAAATTTTTATATGTTATGAAATATTCACACGTTCACGTTATTGTAAATTCTCAAAAATATTACCCAACCTAAAGCCGTTATGCATTCGTAGGATTATTACAATTTAAACTCTACTCATAACGAAAATCCTGTGATTATACACTTATTTATTAATTGAATTACATTTTCAAAAACATTCTCAGTTGATTGTAAGTTACACGTACATTTGCATTTTTTCAAGTACTAGAAACTTAACTTATGGAGATCGTGGAGGCTTCTTTAATCTTTCACCATAAAAAAAAAACAAGCACTTTGGATTTAAGTGGCCATTAACTTGAGCAATATGTTAATCTGAGATAACGATCAATAGAGTTTATCGACAATTACAAATACCCAAAGTGAAATGAATTTGGGAAATAAGTCTAGAGAAGATTATAATCAGTTAGCAAAGATTTTATCGACAACGAAGACAGCTGTAGGCTTAGAGAGCTTTGAAATTGAATCAAATAAATGACCTTGTTCGCTCTCCAGTCTCTATTAATCAAATGTTCTTTTTACAACGTCTTTTTCAAAAGAAAATTATTATTTCAATGCATAAGATCATTTATCAAATAATCGAGTTTTATGCTATCTCTGCTATCTGCTATTTTTACTGAGACGTTAATTTTAAAGATGTAAATGCATGTTTTAAAGTCTTTGACATTGAAAAATAAAATAACCCAGCTCAGTAGTTACTTTGCGTTACTTTATTCTTATTATGAAATAAATTTTTATAATTAGACATAACAAATTATATAATAACTTCTCTTTAAACTAGCAATAATATTTTAGAATGTATTTCATGGATATGCTGAACTGATTTATTTATAAATCATATCGTGAAATAGAATTATCGAACATGTTCATCATCAATAACGCTTCGCTTATTACATTATATTAATGATACTGATTTCTTATATTAATGATATCTGCTGAATTTTTTCTTTTTATGGCTTAAGTATTATGTATTGTGATCAATTTTAATTTTAATCAATTTAAATCAAGGTATAATAGAATAAAGTGAAAAGGGATTGAGGTAAGATATGAGTCTTTAATAACGGAAGATATATAAGTGAATCAAAATCGATGTTGACCAACTCGCAATTACATAAATTGAGCATTATCATGCAAATATTTATTATTTATAATGCAGTCAACTAATATAATTGTAAGATGTTTGTCAATAAGTTCAAGAAAAGATAACTTATATAAATAAATGAGCACATATAACCACTCTTTATGAAACAATAATTAATGACGTTATTGCGTTTTAATCCATTAAGTGAACTGTTCCAGATATTTAAAGGCATTCATTTTATCTAATAAGCTTCGATCACATACTTTTTGAAAGTATCTTGGATGACATGTAGTATAAACAAATCTTATCGTTGTTTGTTGTTTTCGGACTTCATCAATTTTGAAAGGATTTATATCATTGACCTGTCTGCAACTGATATCGATTACTTTGTACTTAAGTATCTGATTTATTCAAATTTATCATCTAGCAAACTGCTTTAACCTAGCTGTTTAACTTGCACTTTCATTTTAATTCCTAAATCAAAGTTTCTGGACTCAGTCGTAAAAGAAAGCCAACCTAATGGTCTTGAAGAATATAAGTAAGCTTCAAGCGGATTGAATGAAAACTTATTTCTATGAAAATGCTTAGTTACGAATAGTATAACTATGAAATAGAACATTATTTGTAAATACTTTGCCTACACTTAATAATGTCTTTCATTATGAATGATTTTTTTCTCAATTAGTTCTTTGCAGACTAATTTTGTTTTCTAAAGAAATAAGCAATGCAATAGTTTTTAGCTGATTCTTTATAATGCTTTTTTTTTCCATTGCATTTTTGTAACATAGTGATTCTCAACCTGTGGGGCGCGCCCCCCTAGGGGTGCGCGAGCATATCCAAGAGAAAATGTTATTTAAAAAAATTGATTAAGTGACTGAAAGGAAAGAACACACACACACACACACATACAAAACAAAATACATTTCGACATATTTAATAATTAACTTATTAAATTAAAACAACTTACTAAATTAAAAACAAATTTAATAATTATTAGTGACTTCCTTGGGCCTGTCTTTCAGAGCAATGTTTTTCGAAGGAGGGTTTAATATTAGAAATAGACACTCTCAGTTCTTTTTCTATATTTAGCTGAGATATATATTTTGTCTTCAAAGAAGCCACCGCAGAAAATCCAGTTTCACAAAGGTAAGTTGTTGAAAATGGTAGTAGAATGCGAAATGCCCTTGTTTTTAGTGCAGAAAACTCATCATCCACTCCTGCCCAAAATTCAAAGAGTGATTTATTACTAAATTGTCTTTTGGTTTCGCCGCTTGCCGTGAAGTCTATGAAAATTTTTTCCTCTTCGATTGAGAGTCCTTCGGGAGTACTTTGAAATGGATCCCTCACCCACTTGTAACTTGATATCAGTTTGCCGTCAGCAAGAAAGTACTTTTTAAAATTCTTTGCTAGCATTGCTAAATGATTTTCAATGGTTACAAAAACAACTTTTACATGTTGTTCTTCAGCCTTGTAAGTTTTAATACAATCATTCAAATTTTCAAATTTCTTGCTTTACATTTCTGCTCCACAATTCCAATTTCCTACAAAAAGCATTAACTTTATCACTCGTATCCAATATATGTGTATTTGCTCCTTGCAGTTGAAGATTCAAGTTATTTAATTTCTCGAATATGTCGACCATGTAGCTCAATTTCAACACAAATAAACTATCGCGAAAATTCTCAGCTTCCGGTCTGTTTTCCTCTTCTAGGAAAACGGCAATTTCTTCTCTTAATTCATAAACACGTTGCCAAAATTTCCCTCGTGATAACCATCTTGCCTCGCAATAAAATAGTAACGCTGAATGTACTGCACCCATGTCTTTACAAAGTGCGGAAAAGATTCTTGATTTCAGGGGTCTCATTTTTATATAATTTACTACGGTTACAACCGTAGTTAACACAATATTCAAACCAGGATTCATTCCTTTGGAAGCCAAAGCTTCTCTGTGGATCATGCAATGTGTCCAGACGCACTGCGGCGATTTTTGTTTCACAAGTGCTTGAATACTTTGGAATCTTCCTGACATAGAACGAGCACCATCCGTGCATATTCCGACGCAATTTTTCCATTCTATGTTTGCCTCGTTCATAAAATCATTTAAGATAGCAAATAAAGCGAGTGCTGTTGCTTTGAGTTCTATTGGTTTGCAGAAAAGTAATTCTTCTACTACTAACAAATCATCACAAAATCTAACATAGGCAATGAAATGAGCATCTTTATTACTATCTGTTGCCTCATCGAGTTGTATTGAAAACAATTTGTAACTCAACTTCGACAAAAGCTGACACTCTACATCTTCAGCTATATCAGCAATTCGACGGGGCAACAGTATCATTTGAAAGAGGTATACTCTGCATTTGTTTTGCAAAATTATCTCCAAACATAATTTCTACAATATCAATCGCGACTGGCAAAATAAGCTCTTCACCAATGGTGTGAGGCATTTTACATCTGGCTACTATTTTATATGAAACTTTGTAAGAAGCAATTAAAGCTTTTTCATTCACAGACAAAGTTTTTTTAAACAATGATTTTTGCTTTTCATATGATTTTAATTTTAATTCGAAGAATTCTCTGGGTTTGTTTACGTACTCACTATGAAGCGTTTCCAAATGTCGTTTAAGTTTATTAGGTTTCATGCTGTCTGCCGCCAACATTTTTGAGCAAATGATATACAGGGGCCTTTCTTCTTCATTTACTTCAGTACTAGTGAACCCAAAATTTAAGTATTCTTGAGAATATTTTCTTGATTTTATTTTCGGAACCACGCTCATCTGTGTACTTGTTGATGCTTGTCTATCGTCTAATGCTCGCTTACGCCCGCTTAAAAATTTATCCATGATTCTGCATAAGTCTGCTGCCGTGAATATTTAATACGGTGAATTGCAATTACACGAAAATATATATAATATACACATTCAGAATAGATTCAATAGCGATAGAAGGATCGACTCGATTGAGATTGTCTGGAATTGAAATTGGCGTCATAGAACTTTCTACTTCTCCCTATGAGAAAACATTTGTTCACATCTGCGCACGCTCCTAGATTAATTTTTTACTGACCAGACAAATCGAAACTTCTCGCGAAACCGTGAGAATACCCGACTTGGCGGGACGCAAGAGCAATAAAAAAGCATAGGATTCTTGTTTTTTCAATGCTGAGGATCGGTGTTGCAAAATGTCAATAAATTTCGGTATTTTTGGTAATTTGTAAAGTTTAAAATTAAGGTTGTAGTGTAGGTTTTGCGCCAAAATACTCAAAATACATTATTATTGTATATATTTTATTGTATGCGGTGGGGAGGGGGGCGCGATGAAAATTGTGATTGAAAATTGGGCCGTGAATACTAAAAGGTTGAGGAACACTGTTGTAACACATAATCTTTTACGGTTTTGAAAGGATCAAGCAAAAATGCATTTTTAGAAAGATGAATAAAAACGATTATTCTATCTTATAAATGAGGAAAATTAATGAGTGAAAAAGTTTAAATGACGTTTAATTGCATTTTTCTCTTGGAGAAAATATTTTGATAACCAGATATCTTTAAGTATTAGAAATAATAGAGATATATTTAAAATTATAAAAATGGTAATTTCGTATGCGATTTGTTATGGAAAATATAGGAAAATAGTCTCAAATTTCATATTCTCAAATGTAAAAATAAGATTAATGTTTGAATTAAACTCTTGTAAGTATATTTTGTCATATATTTATATTCTTAGGCTGCATTTACACCTCTTGATTTTTATGCTAGTATATAAATTTTTCTTCCAAAGAAATCAATGAAAAAAATATAACAGCAAATATAAATACGATTACAATGATGCCATTTGTCACAGACAAAACTTAATAAATTTCAAATAACTTCAAATAAAATCCCTATTTACACAAAAAATAAAAATGCAATGCACAAGATTGAACTGTTATTCAAATTGCATTTCTAATGACAAATAACCATTGTAATTTTATATTTTAAAACAAAATACAAAATAAAAACATTTTTACATTGTTCACACGAATTTTTTTAATTTTAGCAATTAATTTAATCATGCAGTGGGAACTTAATTTTTCATGCAATATTTTAGGATTTCCTCCTTTTATAATTAAATCATTTACTATAAATTTATTTTTTCATATCCTTAATTATGGTGATTAAATAATTTTAACTAATTTTTCTTGAAGTAAAATTATTATCGTAGATGCGACGTCTGCAAATGGCCTACTTGCATGCACAATATCTGGAAATAAATTTTTATTCAAATATAATATTTAAAAATAACATATTTTCTTCGTAAATGCATCTATAAACATAGTTACAAAATGACTATTTCTTTTTTATTTAAAATATTCAATATCCTTTCTTTCCTTTTTCATAAAAAATAAATGGAAATATAGCATATTAAGGTTAGCGTCGTTTTATTAGCATATGCTAGTTTTACATTTATTTTATTTAAACGTATGTTTAAAATAAAGATATAAATTAACATTCATATTTGAGTCAAAAGTATAAAATAAACTGTTCTCATGTTTTAAGTATGTTTGGGAATATATTATATTTCACTTTTACATATAATCACTAATTTTTAAATACGATTACTCTAAATTTGAAGTTAGGATTTTTATCCAGTTTCAGTCATTTTTCTGTTTATTAGATAGCTAGAGATTCAGCTGTATTCATTCTTTTTCCAGATTTAGCATACATAAATTAAATTATAGATAGGTTGTGTGCGTGTAAAATTTTAAAAGTACTTAAAAAAGTACAAGGTGGGTATTGACAAGCAAGCAATGATAATTAAGTCTAGTTAAAAAGAACTCTTTAGAGTGAAAGTTATTATTTTAGTGTTTGATTAATCTTAGTCAACTTTGGCGAGAGATATTCTTACCATGCATCAGTGAATTGAGTTACAGTCAACATTTCGTCACAGATTAATTTGAAAGGTTAAGGGGAGACTTGAACCATGTTCTGCTATATGACCACAAGTATTTCTTGAGAATCAAGCTTAGAAACCTTGATGAGGAAACATTCTGTAGTGAGTGTCTTTAAAAAAGAATCTGTCAAGAAAAAAAAAAATATCTTATCTGAAATGGAAGGTCAGCTTTGTATGTCATCATTTATCCAGAAATTAAAAAAAAAGAGTGATACCTTGAGTGTCTAATGTTTATTTATGTTTACCACGCTGTACTTGGAGCTTTAATTATTTCCATTACGAAGGAGCTAAAGGCTTTTTCTGAGTTATCTTTAGGTTCAAGAATCGGCAGCCTTGGAAATTACAGAAAACTTTGAAGTTAAGATAAGCAAAAAAATATATCATTACATCATAACTCAAACATTGTTTGAATATTTAATGAAAGGGAAAGAGATTTTCAAGAACCATCTCAGCGGTAGTTATAAAAATAAGCTTTCATTATATTATCAAGGATTAAAGACAGCTTGCGTAATGATGTGCAACATCTTATTCTAAATTTGATGGATATGTACTTTCAACCAAATACAAAGTTCAGTTTGAGGAAATCTTGAGTGCATTCAGTTATTCAAATTTTCATACTATCATTTAACTCATTTTTTGAATGTGCAAACATTTTTAATCTTTCAATTTCGAACATGTAATATTTTTAATTTAATTGTTTTTTCGTTGATTTAATATTACATCGATTTTTTAGTTGAGCTTTTTTATTCTTTTGTTACCACTGTTCAAATCCTATCATTATAATTTCTTATTCCTTCAATTCATTTTAATTTTGAAGAAAAATATTCATCGTTTATATATGAATTAGTTTTTAACTATCGGGTTCTAGAATGAAACACTTTTTATTAAATATATTTGTTTCTGTTTCTTATCCTATCTGGTTAGCTATTAAATTAAACCAGATACATGAAACCATGAACTATTAAAAAGTCCAAAACAAGAAGAGGACTTCGAAACAAGTCCTCTTTTTCAAGTCCTAAACAGGAAAGCAGTTGATCAGGGTTAAAATGTGTAAAATTGCATTTCTTTACACACGGGGAAGATCGTGTTTCCTTGGTCAATTCTAAGACATTTCAGGTATCCACTTATGAGTATGGATTTCTGGTGCACATGAACACCCTTAAAAGTGGCAGCACCTACTAGTTGCTTGCCACTATATCAGTAATTAATCGCGAAAAACACTGAGATGAAGTAACAGTAGATTTGACTTTTAAACAGATCTCCAAAAAGGTTAGGGTATTAAATGTTAAGGCCATTAAAGTTTCCTCTTTTGAAAAGTATCATCCACTTCGTTTTTACTAAGGCCAACGAGTGAAAGGATCTAATTTAGATGCACAATATAGCAAGATGGGGTACTTCGTAGCAGAACTAGAACAGATGTCAACAATATGAAACTAGTTTTGGAGGTGTTGGACAGAATTATGACTGCCGATTATAATACAGATATCTTTATAGTCTGTGCAGAAATAAGCAGCCTTAAGACCCTCTTCAATTGCTATTAGTTCTGAACGGAAAAAACAATCTAGATTTTTAATCTTTATGATAAAACCTTTCGAATATGTTTTAACAAAGATTCCCCTACCATAATTTCCATGTTTATTTTTTCTACCACTTGTTTAAATCTGGAGGACATTCGAAGGAAAGCTGAGTCGAAGGAAATCTGATAAGTCCCTTTTTTGTTTGAAAAAGAGAGTAAGCATTGAGGAAAATGAATGCCAAAGGGTTAATAACAAGTTTCCAAAGGGACCTTCCAAAGGGTTAATAACAAGTTTTAGAAATTGGTTTTCAAGAGTGAAATATATTTAAATTACTTTATCTCACAAAAAATTGCCAGAGTAAAAATCAGCTTATGTGTCGCTCATATATAAGCAAAAATGTGTGAATCATTTTTCTTTATTTTTTTCATAAAATTATTTTTAATTTGATCAGTTTCTGTTTTCAGTTGCCAGGAGATATTTCTAAAAGTCAATTATTCAGCATTCTTCCTTTTTTTCGATCCTTCTTCTTTCAGATCAATATTTCCTAGAATCTGGTAGGAAATCCATAATTTTTATCCCATTTAAAAATATGAAAATTCTGAAATCTATGAAATCTAAAAAGGTTAAAAGATTAGAAATTATAAAATCTGTGGAGATTAATTGATTAGTAAGAGTAAAAATTAATTGATATAGGTTTTCGTTTGATAATTCCAGTGGTAGCGTCGTCCTCTTTGCGCATGATCTCAATTCAAACATAGCCACTCTTGAATAAATTGAGTTGGATGTCCACTTTCTGATTTTTACACGTGTATATATATTTCTGTGGGTCTTTTGGAATTTTACACTAGATAACATGTGAATGTAGTCCATTATCTACTAAAATATTTTTTCTGCCCAAGTTGTGGATATTTGAATGCTGTACTGCTTATAGTCTGTCCTCTACATAGTACCATAATCTCGGATTAAAAAGCTTATTTTCAATTATTCCTTTACTTATTTTAATAAAGAAGTCTTCGAATTCTGAGATTTAGAATAAACCATTAACTGCATAGGAGTAGAAAAATAAGGTAACTATATGCAGAACTCATAAATGTTTATCTGTATAATGTATCTCAAATTGATCATACTAAGCTGAATTCATTGATAAATTAAGCATTTAACCTAAACATTTCATTAATAATTGTCTAAATTACAAAACAAGATTGTTAATCATAATTTTATGTACTGAATATGACATAATTTACTGATTCATAGCTTGAGTTCTTTCTCTTTTAGCATGGGTAGGATCCGTATCGATTGGCATGACATTCCTTTTGTCTCCAGTGGCCAGTATTCTGACGGACAAGCTAGGAATTCGGACTACAGCCTTTATTGGCGGTTTGATGGCAACTACAGGCATGCTAGTCAGCTCTTTCGTCAATAGCTTGGAACTTTTATATCTCACTTATGGTGTTCTTCTGGGTTCTGGAGCATCTTTGGCATACACTCCGTCTCTGGTAGTGCTTGGACACTATTTCCATAGGAGATTGGGTTTCGTCAATGGACTGGTGACTGCGGGCAGTTCAGTCTTTACTATGGTCATGCCAATTATGCTCAAGCACCTTCTTGAAACTATAGAATTAGCAGCAACGTTACAAGTAATTTGAACTTTTTTTAATTTAAAAATTATCTTAGTTTTCTTACAAAAATGTCTACGTTTATACAGCTATTATGAGAAAAATATTAATTTCATTTTAGTATTATGATACTTAAAGTGACTATAAAAAAATTACATATCTTGTCTGGTTTCCAGTTTGATTTACATGCCCATTAGTTCAGTGATACAGCTTAGTAATCTTGCAGTAGTCTGATTAAACTATATAAAATAAGTGTAAATGTTCCAAAATCTTATTATTCTGTTTAAATTTAAATGTGCAATTTAAATAAAGTAATCTTGTCTTGTGTTTATTCTCCCGTTTGTTATTCACATGATTAAAAGTCTTTATTAACAACTTCTTAATGTCATCACAAATAGTTTTAAAGTATTATTTTAACCTTGTATTTTAATGGGAACATGGAATTTCTTTTAGCTTGCATTTCAACATGGAAAAGTAGATAAAGAAATTTCTTTTGCGTTTTGATTCAGATAATGCTCGAAAAGCAAAAAGCTCAGCTTAGGCAGAGCCGTGATGCGATTGGAGAATAGTGATGAATGATTTTTCGGAATGTAAAAGATAACGAAGCATGTCTTGAAGATATGCTTCTGCGTTAATGAGCCTCAGCATAAATTTGAGCATCAATGAACAAGGTCAAATCTAGGATTGATACGTTGTTGCCTTCAAGGTGCAAAATATTTAAACCGAAGCCTTGAGATAGTCTTCCTTAAGCATTAGAAAGCTTGCTTAATTACGTTCTTATATCAGTATTCAAATTTATAAAATATATTTTTATTATTAACATATCGTGGTGGAAATCATGTTGAAATAATATATTTTAAAATCAAACTTTTAATATATAAAATGTGCTTAAAAATGGGACTGTTAATATAATATAATTCGATTCAATTATATATATATATATATATATATATATATATATATATATATATATAT